>JAJOOS010012579.1:0-51798 GCA_029582725.1 Solanum chiquidenum
ATTATCAAGATTTATAGTATTTTTATGCAATTTTTAAATATATAAAAATTAAAAAAATAATACAAACAAAGTAAACAGAGAAAAAAATAGGCAAATATATACGTAAGTGTGGAACCACACAGGTGAAGCAGGCAGACCGCCACATGTGCTGTTATCTACACTTATATATAAGTAGCAGATTTTTTTGTCTCAGTTGATGTGACATAAATAAAATTTAGAGAGTCAATTAAATTTTGATGTGATTTATAAATATTTTAAGTTGTTAATTATTGTAATTTGTACGTAATTTTTAAATAATATATGTTACCTTCCTTGACGCAATATATGTAGCACAAATAGAATTTGAAGAGTCAATATGTTGTTAATTATTGAGATTTACAATATTTTTTTGTAGTATTCAAATTAAATAATACATGTTACTTTTTTTGTCCTATTTTATGTGACACAAATATATTAATTTTAGTTGTTAATTATCATGATTTATAGTATTTTTTTTATGCGATTTTAAGTAGTAGAAAATATATTTAAAATTAAAAAAATAAGACAAATAAATTAAAATGGAGAAAAAAATAGACATGTATGGTTATGGCAACACTTGTCATGTGCTCCCTAGTGCTTATTGCCACTTATATATAAGTAGTAGATATATATAATGTATATATACTCGATTTTTGCATCAAATCAAGTTAGATATGTTAAATTTAAACTAATTATTTGGTTTGGTATGGGTAAAGGTTTTACTTTTACCCATATATGTCAATTTGGTAAAACATACTACCATTGTGGAGCTAGTGTGTATGTACTCATGTCGATATGGATAAAGAACTTCTGATTTCTCTATTCTTAATCAGAAGTTTCAGATTCAAGTTTAGAGAATGAAAAAAAATCTTAAATCTCTAAAAATGGATCTTGTAATATGCGAATTCAAATTTATCGAACTCTAATGGAATCATATATTTATTTATTTCCTTTTTCCCCAAAGAAAAGTATAATGCACACGTATATTTGGGATGATGAAATTGAGAAACAAAATTTTGTTCACTATTTGTTGGGTAATGTTTGCATATATCTATGTAATTTTTGTCCTATTTAATTAATATTCCCATGTCACGTGGGCCACGTACGCAACCTCCTTATTAAAGAAAAATGTTGTACATGAGATATATAATACTAGAAAACTTTTTGTCATAAAGGAATTAATTATTATAATGAAATTAAAAGGTGATTGAAAATCATGAATCACTAGAAAACTAATTGTATTTAATAAAATTATATATTGCATCATATTGCCCAACGAAGTTTTTTTTTTTTTTTTTTTATCATTTGATTACCCATTCTGTTAGAGTTAGGCATGATTCTTACCTCGTACGTTAATTAATCAAAAAATAAGACGAACGTACAAAATTATATGAAACCTAACCTCTAAATAAATTCCAAGAGGGTGGACAATACGTTTTCATTGTTTTACAATTTATTGCCCGCTATATATCATATTGATGCTATTTTTATACACCCTTGCGTCTGTTTCCATTTCTATAATGTTTGTTTAGATTGTATATAAATATTTTTGGGATAATATTTTCTATTATTATTATTATTATTATTATTATTATTTATGAATAGCCCAAGAAACTGCTTGATGTGACATATCATGATATATAAATTTAGGTTGGCTAGGTTATCTCCTAATATCCACAAAATAACAGTACAAAATTAATGTAGACTGATATTTTTTTTTTATATAGACAAGTTGCTCTCACCAAGAAACAAGTACCATTTGGCCACATATACTAAGAGAACTTAATCCACCTTTCAAAATTTTGGCAAAATTTATCACTTTTATTTTATAGAAAAAGTCAATAATTATGGCTCCAACTATAATTTTATCCACCTATGACCTAACCCACGGGAGTAAAAAATATTTGTTTCGTCTTTTCGGTTATTTTATTTAAAAATCTATGCTCGACATGAAGAGATTAGTGTCAGATTCAATTAAAGAATAACTATCGACTATAATTAATATTATAATTTACTATTTTTTTCATCATTACATCTTCGTAACTAATTATAATTTGATGAATTGTAATAGCGGGTAATTGTGTTATTAGTAATTTTTATTAAAATATTGTATTATAATTTTTGAATAATGTATTAGCTAGTTTATTATAAAAAAGACAATTTTATGTCAATTGTAGTATTTTTAATAGTTCTTAGATCTTATAGGTATAATCATGTTTAATGTCTTTCTTCTTTATTTCTTTTTTAAAAAGGTGAAATATGTCAAAAAATTATGATCAAACACATGTCAAAACTTCAACTCAAACTTCACTAAAAACCTATTTTCTCAAAAATGTTTAAAAATTTATAACCAACATAATGTAATTAACTTAATTACCATATGAAAATTCAAAGTGTACTTGGGAACAATTTATTTTCATTTCAAGCAATGGTCTCTTAAAACCATAAATTAGAGCTCTCCAAGTGCGGATCAATATATATACTACCAGAAATTAGAGTTTTTTGACAACTTTTTGCAGCAACTTATCTTATCGCCACAAATTGAGATGAATCAGTGGCGATAAATAAATGTTGCCACAAAATGTATAGTTTTAGCGGCGATCCTACTAAAATATGTCTGGAAAATTAATTGGTAGCGACAAAGAAATTGTCGCTATAAAAGGTCTTTTGACGGTAATTTCATCGCCACTAAAGAGGATTTGTGGCAACTTAGTAGTTTCTACTAATTCTGTTGTTTATATAAAGATTTAGGACGTAAGTTCAAAGTTTTATTACTAATATGTTTGGTCCATTATTTGTACTAAATGTTTCAACCATGTAATACAAAATTTAATTAATAAAATAGTAGTAGACTTTATTATAGTTTTAAAAATTATCTATTTATAGGATAAGTAAATATTAGAGAATAATATTTTATTAATGACAATTAAAACTCATTTACCTATATAGACAATAGAAAATAAGATAAAAGTGAAACTAACATAAACATATACACGCATGGGCGGACCCACGTTAGGCGAAGATGTGTCAAGCAACACCCCTTCGTCGAATTTTTTTACTATATATTAATACTATGTATAAGGTTTATGTGTAATAAAATGACATTATTTGACAGTAATTGTTTGATGGCGTGTTGGTTCTCATACTAAAAAAGTGTAGTTAATTAGTCTTGAACCCAAGACCTACTTTAGCTTAAAACTAATTTAAGAGTCAATGATGTAATTTATTTATAAATGTGATAGTTAAACTTTTAACTTGCTTTCTATAAATATCGATATCGAACCCACAAAAATGAAAAAAATAGATAAATGTGATAAATATTTTTCCTCATACCAAACACACTTGTACATCTTTGATTTATTGAACTTAAAATAAAAAGAAAGTTTGGCTTTCAGCCATTTAGATATGGATGAATACAAAATGGAGTTTATATTGAAAAAAAATTTGTCTTGCAAACTCTTGCCAAATATTGGGAGACATCAAATATAATCTACATTTGAATGAATTGTGGGTAGTAAATTTCATGTATTTGTGTATGTGTATAAATGATCATATAATATATTATTTCTATAAAAGTTAAATTCAAAAAAAGTGAATGACGTTAAAAATAAAATAAAATAAAAATTAGAAATAAGAGAGTTGATCTGATGGTAAACACCCTTCACTTCCAACCTTAAGGTTGTGAGTTCAATTCCCCAAGGAAGAATAATATGGGAAATTGGGAACCCCTAGGAGGGTTGGAAAAAAAATGGAAAATAAATTATTTGTATATTTGAAAAGTGAAAAGTATTGTAATTGTAATTAAATAATTGGATTAAAAATAAAATAATTGTTCACTTTTTTCAAATATTTACGTTTTTGTTGGGTATTTTTCCTGACAATTTTAATATATTTTTGTAGAGGCATTAATCGCCACAAAAGCTAAACCTTTGGTGGAACAAAATAGAAAGAGAAATGCTAGTGCTTAAAGTTGATAAGTAAATGTTACAATAACAAAACATGAATTCTAGACCAATAACAACCATACATTGTACTTTTCTCTAAAAAATTTCTTAAAAAATACGTAAAGTTCATAACGATGATGTCCAAATCAACCATAGTACATGTTATTAATTAACTCTTGAAGGAGAGGATCGAGAACGTCTTCGATATTATCTATGGAAGTGAATTGAGATCAAGCAATGAACTTGTAATTTGTTGATCTTTATTAGCACAAGAACTTGCAGCATCAAATATTACTCCATCATTTTCTGATCTTGTGTTATTTTCTTGGAGAAATTCAAGTCTTTTTATGTGAAGATAATGAGATAGCCTATGATTTTTTGGATCAATTCCCATTTTTATAAGTTTTCTTCTCAAATGAGAATTCCAATAATTCTTCACTTCATTATCGGTTCTTCCTGGCAATCTTCCTGCTATTAGCGACCACCTGAAAAATAAATGTCAATTTTTTAAAAAAAATAACAAACACTAGCTACCTGAAACTCCCTTAAATTTCATTTTACGTGACACTCTTTCATTATCTTTTTAAAATGTTTAATTTAAACTTCACATTTTATAGGCATAAAAATGATATTATCACACATGACTTGTTTAAGATATCACAAGTTATTCCAAAGACTTTTTTTTTCATAATCTCCTTGATGAGCGAGTCGAACAATATCATATAAATTGATATCGCAATAGTAATGAGCAAGCATCATTTAGTGAAACTGACTATTGTTATTGTCAATCGTTCAAAAAGTACTTGTCTAAATAATAAAAATTAGTTCACTACAAAAAACACACATAAATTATCGATAGACAACTTATGTCATACATTAAACAGTATAAATTCATCATTAATTCTATTTAACAATGAATTGGTGATAAATTATCAAAAGATTATTAGCTATGACCTAATTAGAAATGAATCTCATACCTAATTCCGATTTACGTTAATAGTTTATATTTTTCAAAGCAAACAAATCTAGAATTTCCTTTTAAGGGATAAATAATGGAAAAGTTACCTATTGCCAAGGAGAGCATGAAGCTTGATGATTAGATCATCTTCATCCTCAGAAAAATTTCCTCTTTTTAGATTTGGATTAAGATAATTCATCCATCTTAGCCTACAACTTTTTCCACAACGAAGCAGACCTATAATCAAAGACGAATTCAAAATTTAAAGTCAGTTCATAACGAGTGTGAGCTTAATATACATACATTTCAATTTCTTTTGCATATGTATGCATAGTTCAAATAGAAACCAATAGGTTCAGTTGAATTCACAGAACGAATTTTTTTTTAACAATGATTTGATCCTCACCAAAGGACAACACAATAATGAGTAGTTCACTCTAGGACCCCACTCCCTCGAGAGCAAGATGTCAATCGAGATGGAGTTGGGTGCAACCCTAGACTTTTCAGGGACTTTGTCTTACCTCGACATCTAAATAAATAAAGGGTGGACATATATATTACTTACCAGCAGCTTTAGGTAAATTTCTCCAGCAACCTTCACCATGTTTAGTGATATAATCAATGAGTTTTTGATCTTCTTGTTTAGACCAAGCTCCTTTATGCATTTTTTCTTTGTTATCACAACAAGGCTTTCTCATAACTCTATATATTTGATATTATATTCTATAGTTTAATATTTAATTTAATTTTCTGGATGGATCAGACTATGTGAAGTAGATATATACTAGAAAGATTTGAATGTGGAGAAAGAAAAAAAGATAAGATGGTTGTATTTTGGAAGTGGATAGAGTGTGCTTTTATAGCAAATAAAAGTGTTGACTTTGGAACTTGGAAAGTTGGACTGGTGGTTTGATCTATGCATGCATGCAAGGTGTGATAATTACCAACTTTCCCAATTCCAAAATTGTGGTTCCATTTTATAAAATGACAAATATTGTGGTTCAGCTATTTATAGAAATGGATGACATATAGTAATAGGTTTGTTAGTGTCTATGGCTTGTTAGGGTTTGGTTAACTTTATTTGTTTTTAATGATGATGGCTCGCAAAATCAGTTTGCACACACTTTGATTATTGTATCAAATATATTATCTTTCACTAGCATAAATATAAGTGGTGCAATCCACCAGCAATTACATGTATCTGTTACTTTCCATTAGCATGAATACAACGTGATTTAGCCAATTAATTTATACGCACTTCAGTTATTTTATCGAATATTTGTTAAATATCTTCCTTAATAATGCAGTTCATCAAAGTTCAGACAGATAAAAAAAAAAAACACTTTATATATTTTTCGTTTACCTTTGTTTGGATGTGGATGTGCGACCACATGATCTTCCTAACACTCATCGATCATTACACCACACTCTTGAATGTGGTAGGTTTCTGCATGTGTGATCACCAACATTATTCAACAAGAATTTTAATGTATATAATGTATGTGTTAACAAGGTTAAAGCTAAGGGCATAAAGGGTCAATTTCGAACCTTCTTTTAAAAAAATATATATTATATATAAAATTAAAACTATTTTTTATATATATTTATATATATGGTATTGGATAGTGGATACGGTACCCTTAATGCTCTGTATAGTATATCTATTTCTTATTATTTTAAATTCTCTTAGCGAATATTATAACTTCACCATATATATTACTATCATGTTCTATGTCATATTATCTTTAACTTTATCTTGATTCATCATTCAAGTAAACTTTTAGCCTTTAGGTGGATATAATTATTATCTTAAGTTATTTGACTCTCGAAAAGTAAAATACAAAACATATATAGTAAATATACACTTGCAATTACAAATAATTAGGTCTCAAATCATCTAGAAAGACCTTAGTGGAATCATTGTATTCCACTTAATTTTAAGTGAGTGGAATCATTGTATTCCACTTAATTTTAAGTGCCACATTGTTAGTTGATTTGTGGTACTAATTACTATGAACGTGATATTTTAGGTTATAATTAAGTACTAATTATAAGAATATTTTTATCAAGTTTTATAGTATATAGTACTCACTCTGTCCCAATTTATGTGACACTTTTCATTTTTTGAGAGTCAAACAGTTTAAGTTTGACCGGAAATTTGCGCATGAAATCTTCAATTTTTTTGAAATAAAATTTATATATTTGTAAACTACATAAAAAGTACTATAAGTCACAATAATTGAAAATTCAAAATATTTAAAAAATCTATGAAAAATTTATGATAAAAAATAAATTTATTTGAATCTTGAAATTTGAAAAATATCACATAAAAACGGAGGGAGTACTAAATTATCAATAAGATCAATCAATATCAGAATATGAAAGGACGAAAGTAACAAGAGTATCATCTAGCATAGTGCCATGTTTGCTTTTAATGTGCACAAATGTTAAAAATCCCCTTCACGTGAAGTGGCCCCTCATAGTTCGAAAACTCCATATCATTCCAATTCATATTTCGTTTTATTTTATAATTCTTAGATTTTACTCGAATTTTACAAATTTTATTTGCTCAATCGACTGACTATCTAAACTCAATTTTCTCCGATGGGGTGTTGAAATTGCAACACCTGTCCCAACAACAAATAAATGGTTAAAAACTTTCTCTCTCCTCCCTGCCATCGAAATCTCAACTAAAAAGCTCTAATACCAAAAGTAATGGCTTCCTTGATGAGAATTTTAATTAATTAGTTGTTGAAGTTCCTTTCATGGTGGCTGGTGGGTCTGTTACTAGCAGTGGCGGACTCAAAAATTTCAGGATTCAAGATATAAAAATTAAAATTAAAATGTGGCAATAGGGATTTAATTAAACTCGGGTTGGGTGGGAAAATTGAACCCTCTTCACCACTTGGCCAAGGGTCGCACTTGTGTTAATGGGGTCAAAAGTTAATATATACATATAAAATTTTAAAAACTGATAAAATATATATACGGTGTGAACAATTAGGTTAACTAAATAAATCTGCATTTATTTGTTACTGGACAGGTATTGCAATTTCAATGGCCCACTGGAGGAGGATGTTGTCACGTGGGAAGATTCTTGATAAGCCAATGATATCTATGATATTTCATATGTGGGACAAGTACTAGAAAAAAACAAAAAGAGAATATAATTTCTTATAATTTAAAATGAATCATATATATATAACTAAAATAGCGTTTGGCATAGATAGACTAAAACAAATGAGGGTTAATAATACAAAAAAAAACCTTTTTTTGGTAAATAGTTGTAATTGTTTATTTACGAACAGTAGTAGCATTTTGATTTTAAAATATAGCGAAATACTTTATATTCACGCTATATTTTATTTCTATAGCAAAATATATTGTATTTGCATATAGAAAAATAGTGAAATATATTGTATTCAAGTACTTAATATAAGTATATTTGTATTACTATATAATATTTTTGTCTAACTTTACCGACATGGATAATAAATATATCTATGTGTATCTATTATATAATTTTAAATTATTCTTATATGGTATATATTTAAAACTATCACTAGGGGTGTTCGTGGTTCGGTTTGGATCGGTTATTGGTTTAAATCAAAACCAAATCAATCTAATCGGTTTTTTAAAATTTTAAAACCAAATCAAATCAAACGGAAAAAAAAACCGTCGGTTTGGTTATTGACGGTTTGGTTCAGTTTTTCTGGTTTTTTCAGTTTGAAATTAATAAATTTTGAGGACATACGTATCTTGATCGACACAAACACGTAGTACATGAACAATCCACCGAAAAGTTATTGTTGGTTCAATTAAGCAATTAAACAATACTAAAGTTATCATTACACGAACAAAGTGATTCAATTAAGAGTAGGTGTAACTATCTTATGAAAGGTATGGTAGGTAAAGACTAAAATAATGAATTTTGATAGACTTGGACTTGGACTTATGATTGTAATAGATGGACTAAAATTTACGAGAAAATTGTAAAGATAAAGACTTGAGTTACTTAAATTTAACAAAATATTTAATATTTTATTTATGAATAATATATAAATAATTATCAAATTTATATATCTAATTAATCGGTTTTTTTTTTTTTTGTTTAAAGGTTGTGGCATAGCCACTTTTTATTAAAAAAAAAATAAGATTCGGCCCAACAGAGGCTTAATCCAAAGAAAATAACGCCAAAAATAATAAATAAATAAATAAATAATAAAATGCATCAAAGACAAATGGACAAAAACTCATCCATCAGTAGTAAAAAAGGAAACTTCAAGAAGCCTTCCATCACTTCATCTTCCCCCTTCATTATCGATCGAAACTTCATGAATGGAGGCACAATCCAAGCACTTCCCCTGATGGACGACCTTAAAGTTCAGAATCTAACAAGCTTGCAGGTAATTTGAGATCTGATTGATTGATCCAATTCATACACTTATTGTCTAATTTATATATCTAATTAATCGGTTTGATTTTGTTATTTTTGCAGTTATTTTTTAGTAAAATTAAAATCAAACCAAATCAAATAGTGTTGGTTTTTCAAAATATAAAACCAAACCTAATCAAATATCGATTTTTTTAATCAGTTTGATTCGAATTGCGATTCGATTTAATTTTTTAATCATAATCATGAACAATCCTGACTATCACCATTTTGAATGAATATAGGGCATTGACTTATTATGTGTCACGTAATTTTTTCAAATATTAATGCATCCAAAATATATGTGTATGGTCGTTATATTTTGTTTTTATGTTGAACTAAACAAAATATGTTTAAAGCCCCTTCACGTGAAGTGGCCCTTGTGAATTCTCCGTATCTATCAAACTTTGCTAATATATTTACGAATCTTTTTTGTTGAATATAAAATTTAATAATACAAAAACAGAGATGTAAAATATTGTGATTTTAAATCAATGGATATAACATATCAATTATATTTTTAATTTTTCATATTTTTAAGTATAATTTTTTTCAATATATTATTAAATGTTAAATAAAAAGGTCTAACCTATCGATGGCCCCTTAAAGTTGGCACGAAATTTCATTTAGACAGCTTAACTGGACGATATTCATTTTAGACACCTTATATTGGTTCCTATTGTGTCATTTTGACATTTTTTGCTTACGTGACTTAGTAAGTGTAATACACTCGTTGATCGCGCATGAAAACCAATTTAGTCAACTTTTTAATTTTTTCTTCTTCTTCATTTTAAGCCATCCAACAATGGTTAATAAATATAGTTACAATAAGATGATGAAAAATATTTTAGAAATTTAAGAATAGACCCATTTCGAGATTTAAGTATTACTTCATCCGTCCCATTTTATGTGACATTATTTCCTTTTTGGTCAGTCTAAAAAAGAATGTCACATTTCCTTATATGGTAAGTATTTAAAGGTACAATTCCTCTTTTACCCTTGTTGGTTCCACTTAATATTAAAGATAATACTCCAATACATTTATGAGGAGAGAGAAAAGTGAGTCTACTTTTTAAAGGACAATTTTGTAAATATTTCAAAGTCTTCATTTATTTATTAACTCCGTGCCCGATCAAATATTGTCACATAAAATGGGACGGAGGGAGTAAATTATTCATGGACCGTGTGTAAGTGCGTGTGGGCACAGATGTTATGCAAAAAAAGGGATTTGGACAAAAAAAAATCAGGGGAGGAATGGGGGTATCTGCAAGTGGATAAGTATTTGGAGAAGACAGTGGGGTGGGGGCGGAGGGGTAGAGCTGTCAAAATGGGCTGGCCCAACCCAATTCAATCCAACCCTAAGGGGTTAGAGAGTTAAATGGGTTGGGATGGGCTGACCCTTTTAATTAAGTAAAAATTATATAAAGCACATAGTATAATAAACAAATTACTTCTTGTCCCTACTCTTTCATAAATTACGAGTTTTTCTTCTTTTTTTTGTGTTGCGGATACTTTAATATGCGGCCTGATACTTTAATTAAGAAGCTGTAATTATCAGGTTAGTGCGTTAAAAAAGGGATTTTAACAGTAATTTTATGCGTTAATTAAGGTATTTAAAAATTAACTGCCACAATTCACGCATACGTTTAATGCATCTGCAAATCGTTCAATCTTAAAACACTACTGAACTAAAATTTCGAATTTCAAATTTTGAAATTTTTATTTCTTGAATGAACAGAGGTCTAAAAGCTTGCATGCAACGGCATTAATGGCGAATCGAACTTCTTCCAAGAGAAAATCGAAAACGAAAGTGGGGTCATCATCTAAAGCAAAGGATGCAAAAACTAAAAAGAAAAGGGGTAGAAAGGTTGCCCCTCCCATTTTCCGACCAACACTACCCATGGTATGTCTATCTTTTGCTTTTAATTTTAGACATTGTTGAAAAATAAACGTATATAGTGTATATTGTAATCTGTAGTTTTAACCTAGAAACACTGATTGTTTGGGTTTGAGTTTTACTTTTTAATTTGTAGATGAAGGATATGGTTGCGTAGATAGTAAAAAATTACATCTATGTGCTGCAAAATTAAAGATACTTTATTTCAACAATGGAACCTTAATATCAACAAGTAACAGATACTTTGTAGTTTTGATAAAAAAAATCATGTCTCCCGAACACAATACGAAAAGAATTATAGTTCATTTAAATTCATGCATAAATTTAAAATTTTGAATCTGCCTTTAGTATTTATCGTGAGTCCTTCTCTGTTTGGCTCTCTATATGTTGTTATATTAAATTAACTAGACCTAACATCGTACAGAAAGTACTACTGGACATTTTGCTAAATACAGTTTCATCTCCAAAAAAGCAAAATAAAACAAGAAAAAATATGCAAATTTTAACCTCCATTAATTATTTATAAATGCAAATTTTTCATCATGAATGTTGGAGAATATATATAGCTTGTATTATATTGTCGATCTCAAATTTGTATTTTTTTTAAAAATAATTACAATAGACTGACAACCAATGTTAAGTAGTTAATTCATCATAAATTTTCATAATATATGTATCACTAAAACGTGATATAAATTTAAATTGATGAGGATTAATATAACTGATCCAACTAGTAAGGATTGATGCGTTTTTATTGTTACAATGGCTATTCAAATGGAAACTATTATACAAAAAAAATATAGTAATAGTTTTTTACTACGTTGCACGGATTCTTTAATATTGGGAAACTTACATAAATTTCACTAGTTTAGGAGTTTATCATTTGAATACACTCCAGTTTGCAATACTACAAATCTTACCAGATTTATGTATTTCGAGTTACATGAGGTCAAAATTAAGTGTAATTTATTCTAGATACACGATATCTAAGTGGATTTGCATATATTTGGGATACATAACAAATATTGATCGCCTCCCTCCCATCTTGCTCGCCGCTCTCTTATGTATCTGGTATCCCAAAATACATGTGAAATCACACTAGATATATATAAATACATGTATCTAGTATGATTCACATGTATATGAAATAAATAACAAATCTCGTTGGCCTCTCTCCCTATTTTAGTGTATCCAGTAGCAAAACTACATGTTACATGTATCTAGTATGATTCACATGTATCTGAAATAAATAACAAATCTCGTTGGCCTCTCTCCCTATTTTAGTGTATCCAGTAGCAAAACTACATGTATCTAAGTGTATCTTCCTCAATATATGGTATGAAATTGTTAAAAGTATAGATTATAATAGTATATATGATAGTGAAATATGTATAATTATGTAGTTTATATCGACACATACATTTCTGATCCTCTAAAAATATAGTGAATTTTGGAGGACCTAACACAAGTGCGACGACATTCTCAAGATTATGAATAAACCCTCCATCTCTAATATGAAATAGTGGGGTGGGGTGGGGTGGGGGTGGGGCAAGAAAGGTTGGTTCAATACTTGAGATATTTACTTTTTGTTTCTTTTTTCTTACTTTCCTCCACCCATCTTTCACGTGAAGCGCATGCCCACCAATTAGTCTAACCCATTTTTTATTATGAAATAAAATAAAATATATATATATGATATCTTTATGCAATGAAAAATAAGAAAATGGGCAAAATTTGATTTCAATTTAATAATATGATAACATATTGTTATCAAGAACATATAATATAACATAACATGACATGAAAAACTGATTCCAAAAAAAACTTAACCGTTATAATGAAATATTGTTATAGAAGATGACTGTTACTGCCTGTAACTACTATGATAAGCCTCATTACTTGTGAAACAACACAAACTTGAAATGAAACTTATTCCACTTATATGAAACTTACACCAGCAGAAAATTACAATACAAGAAAAAAATTGTAATTATTTTAAAAACAAAAAAGCAACTATACTAACTTCTTTATCTGAAAAAAAAAAACTCTATTTCTGAACTTGTACTAACATTATGTTTTTTTCCCTAGCCATAGTCCTATTTAGGCAATTGTAGACTAACAGCTTCATGTGAAATTGATTTAATCAAACAGAACATAGAAAAACATCTTCCATTCCATCCAGCAGCATAGAACTATATACTAACTCGATTAAAAGAAACGTCTTTTTTCCGTCTTTGCTAAAATAATGAACTTACAGGGACCTTGGCGCGAATGACCATGTTTGATGTGCAAAGAACTTTTAAGTTGTGCCAAGAACAGAGCTTTCTATGCTGTTTCAGCGTTGCGTAGATGTCTGTCCTGTCCATTTGTATCCCAGAAACCAGAATATGTAGTTCTTCTCTTAGACTTGTAACCTTTACCTCTTTTTTTCAATCCCTTACGCCCTCTGAGCATGACGGACATGACACCTAAGAAGCCGAAGATTGACACTGCCCACAAAACCATGATCCAAAATCTCATGGAAGTGAATGTCCCGTTTGACGTTTCAACTTGGGAGGATTCCTGAGAACTATTTTTGGGCATTTCATCGTGCCTCAAGGCCTGAATGTCGTCAGTGTTTCCAAACTTCATTGAAGTTGTAGTTTCAACAGCCATTCTAGCTTCAGCATTGGTTCTAGTTTCAGCATTGGTTCTAGTTCCAGCATCGGTTCTAGTTTCAGCATCGGTTTTAGTTTCAGCACTGGTTCTAGTTTCAGCATTGGTTCTAGTTTCGGCACTGGTTCTTGTTTCAGCATCAGTTCTAGTTTCAGCACGGGTTCTTGTTTCAGCATTGGTTCTAGTTTCATCGACTCTGTCCTGATTTTCTCTTTCACGCTTGGGCGTGGAAATAGTGTTAGGATCTGGACATTTTCTCCTCTCGTGGTGTAACCGAAGAGCTTCATTCAACGTTGTTGCACATTCTATACTAAGCAAGTCGCGCTGTAGGGCATTGCTGTCAGTTTGATCAAGTGATGATGGATCAGGAGGATCAGGAAACTTAGCCCAACATTTATTAACCAAGTCGGCGTGTCTCCAGTTTGCTTTGTCAAAACTCCAGTTACCAACTCTATATTCCAGGCCATAGTGGAAGACTCTATAATTAACACCGGGCTTAGGAACATATCCTGGGTATATCAGAATCTCGTCGCTTATGACATGCCGCAGATTCAACTGCACAACATCAAAATTCAGATTCAACAGATTGCCGATTAGAGAGTACAGCACTCAGTAGCTAAAATCAAACCTCGTTATAACAACATTTCATTATATAAACTGATTAAGAGAACTATTTTTTGATAATAAGCCTAGAAAAGTACCTCTGCAGCACCAAATGAGTAACCATACATCTCACTAATCCATCCAGATTCATAGATATCTCCTGTTATGTTCTTGGACCAATGAGATTTATCAAGTCGGACCTCCATGGTTTTGTGCAGCCACTGCAGCGCAAATTTCCGTAGATCATCTACATGCATAATGATTACGCCTCCAACCTTGTCACAAGCTTCAGGATGGCGAGTGTGGAGCTTTGCCAGTATGTTGTCACAGCCGATAAGGTAGCTGATTCAGAATAGGAACAAAAGTAGTAGACTGGTAAAAATCTGTGCAATGTGAATTCATGCAAGAATATAAGGCACAAACTGATTCGCCAAACAATTGTAAATTTGTAACGAACCATGCAATCCTCCAACAGAATGAAAATAAAGATCACAAACTTATAACTCTTACTCATAAGGAGTTGAAGCAGGTCGGCTACGGCCTGCATTGAATTCCCATGGTGTTATTGGTCCTCTCATGATCATGTCAGCATCAAGAATTACAATGTACTCAGCATCCGTTTTCACATGATTCATCCAATGAAGAACTGCAGCCGGTTTGTTGATCGCTGGATACCTGAAATAAGCAAAAACTAGATCCAGCTTGACGTCAAAAATTTCTACATTGACCATAGGGCTTAGTTTTTCTTATTTTATTTTATTAAGAAGGGGGAGAGATAGTTGAGGTGAGTGACAAATGTTTCATTTAATATTTTATATGCTCCCTCCACTGCTCTGACTACTCTGTTTCATTTCCTTCTAAAAAATCGCCGAAAGTGATAGATGTCTCTGATCAAAAGGCCATAGCCCATATGTATTGACAAGAAAGAAAAAAACTAGGAAACAATAAATTACCAATCTCCAGTTAATGGATGTCGGCTCATGGATGGTACATAGTGGGTGGGAGCTAGATCATGGCCTTTGTATTGCTTTAAATCTTCATCGGTACAGCTTAGAAGCCTTGTGATGTTCCCTGGCTGACCACTCTTGTAAAAACTGTGGACAAGCCCCACTGTTTGCCAATCAAAGTAAGATGAGCATTCTGTAGAGAAAATGGTGTGGATTTTTGGGTGTGGCTTTTCAGGCGCATTATCAACTTCTTTATGAATTTCAACCTCCATCATCTGTCGACTTTGGGCAGTCAAACGTTTTGGCCGACTTAGTTCAGCAAATGTTTTACTCTTTAGGAAGCTAAGATACTTTGACCACTTTGGCTTAGGGCATTTAAAGGCAGCATGCTGTAATAAAAGGCCCTCATTCATGGTATTAATGCACTCAATATTCAGAAACAGTGCCCTCCTTTTGTTATGATCAGATTCCATCTGTGTTATCTGCAAGAAGCAAACAATCTCAGAGATTCTAATGAACGTTACAAGAAAAAAGAATGCAAGTTATCTCGCAGAAAGAATGATCCAAATAACTCCTAGTGACTAACTGCAGAAGGAATCATTACCACGCATGGATGACCGCACCATGAAGTAAAACCATTAACGTCATATTCTAAAACTATTAAACTTAGATCACTAGATTTATATTTCAAAAGCCCCAACACGGAAGCTTTTCAGCTGGTCAAGTGTTTTGAACTCCAGCTTTTAAAACTCGTACTATTATGTCTATGAGGAAGTGGTCATAGTTCACCACATTAGTGAGCCAGCATAGCATTACTTGCTTGCTCATTGACTTTCTAAATGGACATGTATTTGATAGAAAGAACTGATTTAAAATGCACTGCTCTAATAGTATCAGAAATCAGCAAATTTGACACACTGAAGTTTGTTTTTTGACGAGTATCTCTGAAGTCACTTATACTTAAATTAAGTATGAAAGTTTACGTTTACTAGTATAAAACAAATGAGAGAGACAAAAAATAGATTCAACCTGCAAAAGAAATATAGGGTATTAAACTACTGATGAATTTGTTACTCCATTGCTGATAATACATGTTACTTTCAGTCACAGATTATGAATACAAAAGACTAATAAGAAATTTAACACAGTAAGTGTCTTAGTATATGAAAGATTTAAGATATAGCATAGCTTATATCAGCTCAAGTCAGCCTAATTAACTTCATAACGTGGTGGTCGAAGCATCACCCGTAGAAGGCAACAAGATTAAACATACTCTATTGCTCACCCCAACCACCTGCACTTGCTGTATATATGAATTTGTCATTTAACAAGTTTTAGTATCAATTGACATTGAATTGTTTCCTTCAGAGCATATTCAGCTGAGTAATTCACAAAATGGAAGCCATGCTGGTAAGAAACAAAAATAAATTTATAATATGCATAGACAAATGATCTATTTTAATGATGCACACAAAATTTTACCTCTCGGGGATAAGGAGGTTCAGGGAAGAGCCGGCTGCAATCATAGACAATGTCATCTTCATGGTGGTCTAGTTTACTGAATGACCAGTTTCCAACATTAAAAGGTAAGCCATAATGCATAAGAATAGGCTCAACACCCTCACGTGGAGTATAGCCAGGGTATATCATCAAGTTATCATTGATCTTATGCCGGAGTCCTACCTGACAAATCAAACATCAAGGATATATATATAATCTTAATGAAAGATTAGAAAGCAGCAACTCGTATCTGCAAAATAAAAGATGAACCATTGAAACAACTTGCCTCGGCAGCACCAAATGAATATCCATACATCTCACTGATCCACCCTGTGCCATAGATATCACCAGTATAGTTGGTTGGCCAGTGAACTTTGTCTTCCCGTACTTCTTCAGTCTTTGAAAGCCATAGGGGTGCTAAAGCTCGAAGATCATCTATATGCATGGCTAATAGGCCACCAACTTTGTCACAAAGTTCAGGATGCTTTGTATGCAGCTTTGCAAGAATATTATCGCATCCAATTAAATACCTAATTATAAAATAAACTCCTTGGAATCAACAAGTACTTAATGACGGTGAACAATCAATCTGACAAGAAGGTTTATATAATTAAGGATCGTGAAATTTTGATAAGGGATGCTGCAGGTTGTCAAGAAAACACCAAAAATAGTCGTCATACAAACATCTTCTAGGTGCGTTTTTAATTCTTTGATGTTTATGGCTTTCCTTGAATCAAGAATCTACTTTGGTTATTTCTATAGAGGAAGTGCAAGGGATTATTTCTTTTCTAATTCACTTTGGTTATGTAGATCTTTACAGTCGATGCCCAAAAATCTAAGATGTTTTCTAGACATGTTTTGAGAAATATAGATGTTTCCTGGACATATATTGTTCAAGTAACCGTTAAGTTAAATATTTGTAAGACAGGATTGCAAATTATCTTTGTTTCCATCAAGAAATTTGTTTGCTTCCACATCAAGATCTTACTAAAATAGTGAAACTAAAAATGGGTAACATGAGAATTTGGTTTTACCCATAATACGCAGAAACAGGCTTCCCTTTCTCTGCCCCAATCTCCCATGGTACGATTGGACCTCGAATGATCATGTCTGCGTCCAGTATGACAACCCAATCAACATTGTCTGCCTCTTTGCTGTATTTAAGCCAGTGAACAACTCCAGCCGGTTTGTTAATTGCAGGATACCTGCAGAACAAATAACAGTATTATCTTCTATGATCGGCATTACAACCTTTTACTGTTGCCTTTAAACAACACAAGTTGAACCAAATCAGATAAGAGGAAGATTATGACATAAAAAGAAACAAAGAGAATTGACAAAGATATCAAGAAAAAACATAAATTGCATTTATTTATTTTCTAGGAAGGAAAAACAGGTTGATATGTTGTGAATAACACACTGGCAAAATGATTTGTGTTGCCAAGGACGATCCACCGATGGTTCTTTTTGCAAATATAAGACTAATTCTATAGTTGAATAAGTCCAACTCAAATAACGAATAACATCTTCCACTAGAAGAGAATGAGAGTATGGCAAAATTCTACAGAAGTAAAGTAGAGGAGAAGAACTGACCCATGAAACCAATAAAGCTAGAAACGAACAATCAAAGCAGTTAGCAAAACAGTAAAAAAGAGTGACACATTGAGCAAACAAAGTCCAGAAGATGCAATATAAGAGCAAATAATCTCACCAATCTAATGGTAATGCAATTACCAAGTATTCTTCCTCAATCCTTCTCCAAGTAAAACAAACGTCAATTGACCAAATTTTATCTTTATCAATCATCAATACTGGAGCAGTTAACATAGAACTCAAGGATATCCAATTCAAAATTAATCATCGGGACGAAATCCAATCTTTCTATTATCGTGATATCTCAATCGCCTTTGAACTTTTTATATCATTAAATTCTTGATATTTCAAAACCACCATAACAACAATCAACACTAATTTCTATACAAACTTGCATATCCAAAAGTAGAAGGAAAATAAAGAAGGATCAATCACACAACATTTTATAAGTCCACTCCGTACCTTCGTCAAAAACAACATATTTCTATCTATCCATATTTTTTAATGTTTAAAGCCATTAAAGTCCGCATTGAATCAAACATGTAAAATTGAGGGCAAAAACCAAATAAAGGTTGCAACGACACAAACACAGACAAAGATGATACCTTTGATGGAAAAAAACATGATTTCATTTCTTCATATTCTTAACCGTTCAAAGCCAAAAGCCATAAGAATTGAAATCCAATTCAACATTGAAGCCAACATAGAAAGGTGAAGGAAAAAATAAAATAAAAAACCCAGTTCGGCAATAAACACATAAAATCGAAGGCAAAAACCAAATAAAGCTGGCAATCACACAACACTAAACAAAGCTGATCTTCCTCATTGGAAAAAACATCATAACTCGATGTGCTCATATTCTAAATTATTTGAAGCCCCAAAATCCACAACAATCAGAAATCCAATGCAGCACTGAATACATACATAGAATTTAACGCAAAAACCAAAAAATGGTGGCAATCACACAAACGTAAACGGAACTGATATCTCAGTTGGAAAAACAACAATATATCATCTGTTCATCTTAACAGTTCAAAGCCATCAAAGTCACAAGAATCAAAAACCTAATCCAGCATTTTTATCACCAAACACACTAGGCAAAGCTGACCCTCTTGGAAAAAACAAAACAAAATATCATTTTTTTTCTCAATCTTAATTGCTCAAAGCCATCAAAATCACAAGAATCAAAAACCCAATTCAACATTTTATCATCAACAACTCATGCATCCCCCCCAAAAAAACTTAAAAGTATCAAATTTTCATCTTCTTAATAGCTCAAAGCCATCAAAATCACAAGAATCAAAAACCCAATTCAACATTTTATCATCAACAACTCATGCATCCCCCCAAGAAAAACTTAAAAGTATCAAATTTTCATCTTCTTAATAGCTCAAAGCCATCAAAATCACAAGAACCAAAAACCCAATTCAGCATTTCATCATCAACAACTCATGCATCCACAAAAAACCCGAAAAGTATCAATTTTTCATCTTCCTAATAGCTCAGCCAACATAATCACAAGAATCAAAAACCCAATTCAGCATTTTATCATCAACAACTCATGCATCCACAAAAAACCTACAAAGTATCAATTTTCCATCTCCCTAATAGCTCAAAGCCATCATAATCACAAGAATCAAAAACCCAATTCAGCATTTTACAATCAACAACTCATGCATCCACAAAAAACCTACAAAGTATCAATTTTTCATCTTCCTAATAGCTCAAAGCCATCATAATCACAAGAATCAAAAACCCAATTCAGCACTTTACAATCAACAACTCATGCATCCACAAAAAAAACAAAAAGTATCAATCTTTCATCTTCTTAATACCTCAAAAACCATTAAAATCACAACAATCAAAAACCCAATTCAGTATTTCATCATCCACACCACATGCATCCACAAAAAAACTCAAAAACCCCACAAATAATCAAAGCTCAAGAATTTACCAGTCATCAGTTTTAGGATGTCTACTCATAGAAGGAACCTCAAAAGTAGGAGCCAACTCCATCCCTCTATACCCCTTCCTTTCATCTTCAGTACAGCTCAACAATCTTGTAATAGGTCCAGGTTGCTGAGCCTTCCTGTAACTATGCATAAGTCCAACCGTTTGCCAATCGAAGTAATTCTGACATTCTACAGAAAACAAAGTGTGGATCCTCCATGGAGCCTTTTGGGTATCAATCTTTTCTGGTTCTTGACCACTGATTAAACTCAATGTCAGCACCAAAAACACCAAGATTGCTTTTTTCTCCATCATAAACACCAAAACTCAAATGGGTATCTCTGTATTGATCTCAATTTCATGATTTTGGTAGAAAGTCAAAGGTTTCTTGAATCTTTGTTTTTTAATTAAATTTTTTGTCTTGATGCTGTATGATCTAAAGATCGTGGATGATTAAGGAGTATATTAATTCAATAATGTAAACAAGTGTGATCTGTAATCTTTGTGAACTGAAAATGGAAATGGAAAATTAAAAAAAAAAGAGCTGTCTTTCATGTGTTCTTGAATGGTCAGTGAGAGAGAAGATGGCTAACTTTAGCCAACGTTTATTTAATTGTAAAAATTATAAAAGTCTTGATTACCAAACTTTAAAAAAGGACATGAAAATTATACCCTATAAATTTGAGGTTATATTAAAAAAAAAACATTAAAATAAATATTTTTTAGATTTTGTAAATGAGATCATTATATTTTTGGACAACAATAATAACATTATAGCTAATGAAATCAATAAGTGAGTTCTGAAGAAGGTAAAATTTAGCAGATTTTACTTACCTTATATTTTTGGAACAAAATTAAAGAGAATAAGATTTTACTATGTGATAGGACTTAAACTTACTCCTTACATTCCAATTATTTATGTGACAGGGAAAATAGGATTATAAACTTAATTATTTCAAAATTTAAAAGTTTGTTATCTTTTTAAATGGATTTGAAAAGAAAATGTGTCAGATAAATTAAAACGGAATAAGTATTTGACTATAACCTTGATAAAATTATGTCATGCAAATATGTACAATAAAATTTTAAGTGTTGACTTATCAAGTAATTTTAAAATGACAAATAATTAATCAAATGTCATACTAAAGAGATCTTAGATCCAAATCTTGCAAACTTGCATGATGAATTAAGAGTAGAGAAATTATATTATCCATTTGTTTAATTATATTTGTTTTATTTAATTGGTCAAATGAAGTAGGTGCAAGAAGCAATTTGTTCCAATACTGATATTCGAAACAAAAAAAAAGATGGACTGTTGATACATTTGATATTTAATTATTTTCTATTATTCTATGTTATATTTGTAATCGAGAGTCGTATTCAGAATTTAAACTCTATCTTACAAAATTAAAATTGAACAGATTATATTATAACACAAAAGGTAAGAGAGAAAATAAAGGAAGAATATAAACCTTTTCCCGTTATATTACAACTACACCTCAGTCCCCAACTAGTTGGTCGTTGGGGTCGAATATATGAATCCTCACGGACCATGTTTCCGTTTAGCCTTAACTTTTGCACTATACAAATCAAATTAGTCCTTATAATATGATGAATGTCTATATTATAGTTTTTTATATTCAAACAAATGATTTGATACTTGATTTAGCATAGCCATATGAAGGAACAAAAGTAGTTGGTGTTATGTTGTTGATCTTATTCCTTCTAAGAGAATTTGGATCTATTCCTGCCTTGTGAGCTGCAATTACACCTATGGCTTCCCAGTAGTTTGACACCTTCACCTGCAAAATAAAGGAGAAGTCGTACGTCAATATGATAGTGTCCGAACCAGCTTACACGCACCTCCAAGTTCTATTTCTATAAGAAACAAATGAACATTTTTTTTAGGGGGGGAGAGAGGGAGGCGCGCGCTAGTGATATTGTCCGCTAAAGGCCTAGGCTTGCACGGCTTTATAGACACCCAGGACACTTGAATTCTGTGCTTTGATACCATTTGTGACGGCCCAGCCCACTAGTGATATTGTCCGCTCTAGGCCTAGGTCCGCACGGCTTTAAAACGTGTCACTAGTTGGTAAGGCCTATTTACTTAAATATCCAACATCTCTCGTGTGTTTTGCCGATGTGGGACTTCTAATCTTAAGTTGGGGCGTCACAGTTTAGTATTCGTATTTCCCTTTTACTATTTGTCAGTACCTCTTAAGGGTCGTTTGGTTACCAGGATCAAGATACTAATCCCAACACAACATTTGGGGGTTACATTTATTCAGTGATTGGTTATTGGCATTAGCTTATATCAGTGTAATTTATACCAAAATCTTGGTATTGTCTTGAATATGTTGCTTGGACTCTTGAAAAATGTCGCAGGGTGCGTGTCGAACCCTCCAAAAGTAGTGCATTTTTGGAGGATCCGACATGGTTGTGGCAGCCTTTTTAGAGAGTCCAAGCAACTTAAGACTCTGGATAACCTTGTTCCAAACCAAACGACCCCTTAATCAATAACATCAACTACCACGCCTCAGTCACAAACAAGTTGGGGTCGGCTATATGAATCTCGCTTCTTTATTTAAGCTCATTTCATATCAAAATCAAGATTATTGATATTATGCATGGTGCAGGTAAATAATTGTTGAGCAGTGTACATGCTACAAGCTAAAGCTCTATACTGAATATGAAACATGCATTGACACTTCTTCATGCTAAGTTGCAGGTTGCTAATAGAACAAACTAGACAATAAATAAGGTATTTGCAATTAACATTTGAACTTACAGCTTCAATACCAAGTGAGTCTGGTGTATCATTCAGAACTGTTTGATTCTCTTCAACAGCAATTATAAGAGGCTGCAAAATATGAGCAAATAGGAAAAATGGGATTATGTCGAAAAAGCAGAAGATGTTTGACTGGCTGTCAAAAATACGCTCCCTCCCAAATGACTAATTTGGGCAGCATGACTAGATTTGGAGTTGCAAGCCATATTCTACTGATAGACACTTCAGTTCACATGCCACGAAGAATGACGTTAGTAAACACTTCATACTTCACCCTCCCAAATCAAATGACCAAAAATGAAGAGTGATAATTAGACCAAATATGACCACAAAAGAAAAGTTGTTATTTATCTCTCTTATTCTTCCTCCCTGTACTTAGTTCCTACATCATCCACTAAATTTAACCCCTTCTAGTTCCTTCATAACCTGCTTAATTCTACAACAACAACATACCCACTATAATCCCATAAGTAGGGACTGAGAGGGTAGTGGGGAGGGTGGTGTGTGCGCAGAACACCTTCCCAGCCTTGGGAAGGTAGAGAGGCTGTTTTCGAAAGACTATCGACTCATATAAAGCAAATAATGGAAATAATGAAGAAGAAAACAGTAGCAATAGCAAATAATACGATATCAGCTGCTAAATTTTATATCCTTTATTTTCCCCTTGCATGCCTCAATCCCGACGAGTGCCTAACTCGCAGGCAAAGTCATTCCTTCCAGCTTACTATATGTCCAATGAAAAAGAAAAGATAGAAGTATACTCCTCTCCTATCAAAAAGGAAAAAAGTATAAAACACAACTAAACCAAGAATATCAGCAGATAATTAGTCTCCTATCTAACAATAGCAGTACTAGAATCAGTTTTTTTAAAAAAAAAAAAAGTATTATTAGAGGAAGTTTAGGCAACCAAATGGTACCACTGTCATGACAAAGGAAGAAGCGAGTAGTGTAAGCTGGAGCACGGAATACTCATAAAGATGAAAAGGATGAGGCGCTTTATTTTCTTTCTATCCAACCGTTGGAAGGGATAGGGGAGTGGGGTGATTCTGATTTAATCAACAGAGTCAGCTGTCGCAAGGAAAAGGCCCAACTCGAAGCCTAGCAAACACTAAACTCACCCAGTTGACGTCAATAGATGAAGAGCCAATTACCTTGTTTCTTTTACGATTGGCAAATGCAAGAGCACCATCTCCACGACAAGCATCAATCGGTAGAATCACACTGTCAACATCACCAGCTACAATGCAGTCGTCTGAAAAATTATTGCCCTTGACCAAATACTGTGGTGCAGTGCTAAGCCCAGCAAGAACACACGGCAAGAATGTAAATCCTATCTGTCAGAAGATTGAGGTAGAGAAAAGGAAAAAACCCAAAACAAAAAAGATATTATGAGAATGCAAAAGACGCTAAAAAGGGTGCAGTATTAGCAGGTTATACATCTTCATGGTTTTCTGAACCAAGTCATATCTCCCTCTTACTCATTGTAAATGCAGAAGAAAGCATTTCAACATCATGCTTTAAAATCTTACAAACTATTTAAGCTCCTCTTGAGAGTGAATATCTCATGCAAGAGAACATTTACATGGCTAAAATTATCATGTTTCCATTTTACGATGACCAAAAAACTCACCTATGAAGAAACTAAAAAAGAAAAACTCCCCTGCACTATCCTCGTGTAGGAAATCAAGTCGCAGAGGAGTTATGTCCTGGCTATTCCACATAAGTACCCAGTCTTTAATGAAAAACAAATTTCTTCATGATTAAACAGCACACATGGTGTGAGCTTAAATATTGTAAGATTGATGGGACAATCACTTACCTCTTCAGCAGCTGATTTTGGACATACTGTCATGTTTAATTGAGGAGGCAATACTGCAGGAGCATGTGCGCAAGGAATTTGAAAATTCTTCACCACTAAGTGACTTATAACAGCCTCCACACCTGCCAAAAGATCTATCCCCTATAGAATTAAGGATACAAAAAATAAAACTGAGATCAGGAATTTACGTATTAAACAAAACAATGAATTTCCTCTCTTACAATTTTTTTAAAATTAAACAGCACAACCAGCAAGTAATCAACGGAAGAAGGTAATTCAAACTGCTGTTTAAACAAAACTTAAATATTACACCTTCTATTTAGATGATTTCACACACATACATTATGGCAAAATTATAGAGACCCAAAACTTTCTGAATCGTGGAAGTAGAACTGCCTATAGCCATGAGAAGAAAAAAGAATGATATTTGTCTATAAGGAGCTCATGAATTGTGACCATTTTGTATCTAGAAATTTCAAATAGATACTATTGAGGACTACATTTGCAAATGAAATGAGAAGCTAGTCATAGAAAAAATTAATACCACTCCTTGCCGATAATCATCCAAGTCTTCAGTATCATCGTCTGGAAAGCGTGCCACAACCGCAACTGCATCTACCTCACACTCATTTCGCAAGTTCTCCACAGCTCTCAGTAGTGAATCTGGACGCTGAATCCTCCCTGTTGATTGACCACTTGTTGGATCAACCCATTTCTCCACCTTTACATACACCAGGTGTTAGCTACTTGGGATCCATTTAGAAGTTTATGTGAAGTTAATAATAAATATAGACGTGATAATGACACTGTCATCAAGGAAAATATAAATATATATTTTATCTACCATGAGATATGTTTTTCTTTTATAAGTAAAGGGAAATACTATGAGATGTGAAATAGTAACTAAATGATTTCATTAAACTTAATGTCCTTAACTAAGAGAAACAATCTCTGTTTAGCAACAAATGTTTATATTGCATGTGTCATAATGATGATATGTCCATACAGTGGAAGAAAACCTAGGTCCAATCTTCATAAGAAAGGGATCAACAGTTGATTTATCCTCTTTCTCATTCCACTCTTTGTCTCAAAAGTCTACAATTTTTAAAATGCTTCAGTAGCTCTTTCACTTTGAGCATTTTCTTATATATCTTATTCTTTGGCTAACTTTTTTTTTTATAACCGTGGTGTTTAAACCAAGTTGTGCGCACCTCGACTAGTTCCCCGGAATACCGCCACCTCCCACCATCAACAGGTGTCAGGTAACACTGTCCACCAGCGGTAGGACAGATGTGAAGAAATCACCTAGTGCTTTCGCCTCTGCTGGGATTTGAACCCGAGACCTCTTGGTTCTCAACCGCTACGCCACACCCTTGGGTGCATTCTTTGCTTAACTGTTGCTAGTGGTCCCAACCTTCTCTGATTAACTTCCAGCATTTCCCATACTTTTCCTCACTAGTCCCAAAAGATTCCATATTAAGATTGAGAAACCATTTATATTATGAGCACTGAAAGCAATGCAAAGGGCTTCCCTCAGGAAAGTTGTCGAAAAACTACATATATTGCTCCTATCATATTAAATATCTAGGGACATGATTACTGTGCATTACATTGAGCCTATGAAAATTCAACTTAGAAGATAAAAAGCATACCAGTAAAGGGGTGTCAGTTACAGTGTATCCCACTATTGGCAATCCAAGGGAAGCTCTTGTTGCATCAACCACTTGTAGGTGGCGCATAAGAAGCTCTTCCTCTATCCCAGCATCAAAAACCAATCCTACCTGCTCCACATTACAAGTTCACGATGTGATTGCAAGCTGAACGGAGGATAAAAGATTGGAAGCATCAGGGATGTAGTATAAACTGGAATAGAGTTCAGATTTCACACGATAAATGAGCAAAATATTTTACAGCATACCCTATTTTGATGAACTGGTTGCAGTGCCCAGAGACCTTCAGCAAATCGATCAAGTGCATAGCCTTCAACATAGAGTGCATTCGACATGGGCCAGTACAGCATTGCTGCATTAAGAACCTGTATGACTTATAAATTTACAGAAAGCTAGGAAAATGCACGTGAATCCAAATTGCAGATCATGTTTCCTACTCTAGATTGACAGCCTAAGTTACTACATCCACACAATTATTGCCACAAAGTTCCAATCATTATTCTCCTGACCTGATGTTTAAATGTTGATTCCTTTTTTTCTTTTTGATAGCCATGGTATCCGAGCCATCTAGCACGCACCTTTACTAATTTAACGGTGTACCTGCTACCTCCACCACCACAAGCACCGGGTGACTCTATTAAACAGCAGTTGGACAGATGGGAAAGATCACCAAGTGTTTTTGTCTCCGTTGGAATTTAACCTGAGACTTCATGGTTCTCAAATCACTTCATTGGCCAAGCCACACCCTTGGGTGCAATGGTGGTTCCTTATTTTATTGATAATTTAAAGAAGCTAATAGAACTGATGCTATTTTGGCCCTTAAGTACATGAAATATTTTTCAGTTTATATTGTTGTGGATCTTATCCCATAAAATTGCTCAGTTTCTTGACTTGTCTCTCCATATTGTAATTTTCACTCCAAGAATTTTTGTGATATACCAAGAGTTTAAGTTCCAGTTAGTGACTCAGCTAGGAAGTGCAATAGTACAGAATGTAAATCTACTGTTGCAGAGACTATTAAATTAATTGAGGAAAGCAAGGCTCAAAGTATTATGGATCATTCAGTCCATTAGACTGATCAGGAACTACTAAGTACTAACTAGGAAGTACGGAGAACTCAACTTTCAAGCTAATTAAACAATTTTTACCAGTTTCCTATTTTCCAATGTCCAGTTCCTTTAGATAGAGTATGAACCAATTTCATTTTCATTTTCAGTTGTCAAACACCTTGTCAGTAGTGTAAGAATGTCGAATAGGATTCATCGATTCCACAATATCCTTTGAAGCAGAGCAGAAGCTAACTCTTTAAGCTACTTTCAGTTGAGGTACACTACCTTATCCAAGCTATTTTTACTCACCACATATTCTTTATCCAGTCTCAAAAAGGCTGGACACACAAGGTATTAGAGCTTTAGCCTTTTAGATCAGTGGAAATGCATCTGCCAATATGATGCTTATAGATAGATTATGAGGCATGTACTTGACTAGAAGTTCAATTTCATCACTATACTAAGTACGAAACAAATTCCTCGTTGAGGACAAAATTAAGAGAAATGGCTATGAGACAAAGTCTGCTTAACTGTTCAACCAAACAAGACATCATTCACACTAATTACCTTGGTGCGACATTTGACAAGTAATGACATATCATGAGAAGTAAAATGATAGCTACAGTGATCCTGCATCATTTCCTCAATAAAAACAATATTATATTAAGGACAGCACACATTTGAAGCCTAAGATTTTTTCTGGATAGAAAATCTACCACCTTTTCAAAGTCGCAAACCGACTGTCAATAAATTTTCAGTTAAGTTGAAGTTTCCCTAAATTGAATTCTTAATATATCTTAACTCCCACTAAAGTGTAAGTTTAGACAGATAGATTAGCTCCTTCATCAAACTCTATCATATCAATCCTTATTCAAATATATAACAAATGGTCAGCCAATAGTTCAAAAATAAGCAAGGGTGAGCACAATGTTTGGCAAATAGAGTCCTACTAATGTTTATTCTAATAACGGTAGAGGTATTCAAGTCAGGTTGTGCACACCTCGACTATTCTACAGATTGCAAACTACCTCTTAGCAACACACAGGTACTAAATAACTCTGTCCACATATGCTTAGACATATTGGAGGAAATTATCTAGTTTTTTTCGTCAAACTAGTACGACCTAGTAGTTCTTCGCTAGAGAGGCCTAAATATTATACTCCACATAAAGGTATACACAAAGTAAAATTCTATCAAGACAAATCCAAGGAAAAAAAAACAAAAAAATCATACATTAGGATGGGAAATAAGGCAGTCAACAACAGAGGAAAGAGCTCGAGCAACAGGCAAAGCATCACCAGCATAGCCACCAATATCTGCTCCAACACCAGTAGGCACTATCATCACACTTGTATACTCCCTCTTAAACTGCTCAAATAACCATCAAAACACACACAAACAACAATTAACTCAATTGGGTACTCATTAAATCTGATTTCTTGAAATCCCAACAAATAAAAATCAAGTCTTGGTTAATAAAAATTGTACCTTGTTATTTTGCAAGAACCTGGAACATGAAATTCTGAACTTAGAAGGTGAATATTGGGATTTTGGGAGAATACATTGATGACCCATTGAAGGTGAGTAAAGATTGAGGCCTAATGTAGCCATTGTTGCAGCTAATTTTACTAGAATAATTTCTCTGTTTGGCTTACTGTGGCATTTTTCTGGAACTAAAGAATAAAATTTTGTTAAGAAAGAGGATAATGGTGATATGAGGTTTATGAAAAAGGGTACTTCACCCCTTGTAAAACTACAAGATGTCATTTAACTGCTTATAATTTGAGCTATTTGTCAATTTTATTATATTTTATGTTTTTACTTTTGTTTAGCTCGAGAAATCAAAAATGTCCTTAAACTATGACGGCAAGGATATTTTTTGAGTCAAATTATATGAAAGGACATTTTTATTCCTTTCATATAATTTAAAAATACTTTTAATCATTTTTCCTAAAAGAGGTTATCTCATATTTAGTCGTCCACTTTATTAAATTAAAAAAATACTACTCCATAAAATATTCTTTTTTTAAATATTCACGCTTATTTATAAAGTTCTAAAAAGAAAAGTGATCAACTTAGTTTTTCAGGGCATAATTATTTTGCAATCCAAATTATATTAGGACAATGATTTTCCCTTTTACCGCCTAATAATTTTTTTATAAATATATTAAAATACCCCTCCTTCCCCATTTTCTCTGACGAAACCCTCTTCCCAAAAATAACCCTCCGTCTTCGCCGGAAAATCCGTTCTCATTCCGGAATGTCGGTGATGATAAGGACAAGTTTGGGAGATGATTCGATAAACAACAATGTGTTGTGGGTTTGTAATTTGAATTCGATAACTGAAGACGAAGACCTATATACAATCTTCTCACGCTTTGGAACCGTGACATCTGCTGAAATTATTAGAGATCGCGAGACTGGGGATAGCCATTGTTATGGTTTCATTGAATTTGAGGACAATGAGGCCTGTGAGTTGGCATATTTTAACATGGATAATGCTCTAATTGATGATCAAAGGATACACGTTAGTTTCAGTCAGTCAGAGTATCGCAAAGTCATGAACCAATATTGAATATGATATTGGTTTTAAGCATTTAGGGGGTGTTGGATACACAAATTAAATAATGCAGAGATTAGTAATACATGAATTAGTAGTGTTATTTTTATTAAGTGTTTTGTTCATTATTTCTCACCTCATCTTGTGTTTGGATTGAAACTCTATAAAAAAACTTTTTTTCAATTATACTCTTAAATTATTATGTAATTGGATCAAGGTAGATAATTGTCCGACAATATTATTTTTTATGGCCTTCTAACTAGCTGTCACGATCCGAGCGTACACCCTGGACGTGACCGGCACTCGAGAACCATTGTTGGTCCCCAAGTGAACCCTCATCCTAGCTGACTACAAGCGGAAGACTAACTCAAGCATACAATACTTAAAAACTGAATAAAAATTCATGAAAACTTAAATAGCAAGCTTTAACTCAAGAGAAAACTCTAAATAAAATTATTCAACTCGCCATAAAATAGGCAATTTAAGTTTTTAAAACATTTAATAAAATAAATGATATAGGCTTCTCAACTATACTGACTATTTATGAAGCCTTTAACTGATAAAGATGAAAGTCGGGACAAGACGCACGACATCCTGACTAAACTGAAAGTAAATGAAATCCTCCAGAAACAAGGAGGCTCACCATAGATAACTCGAACTCCCGGATGTATCAACGAAGCTCATGTTGATGATCCTGAATACTTGTGTCTGCATCATAAAAAGATGCAGACCAAATGGCTCAGTACGTGGAATGTACGAGCATGTAAGAGGAATTCTACTGAATACTTGTGTCTGCATCATAATATATATATATAGTTTTAAAATTATCATGCATAGCATATTATTTGGAAGATTGAACACGAATATAACTTATTTTCATGATGTTTGAGCCAACTTGACTAGTTTCATGGGGTACTTGCTACCTCCCACCACACAAATACCCATATCAAGTATTTTTATCGAGACCTCATGATTTTCAATCCACTTCAAAAACAACTATTTCCAACATAAGGGTAAACATGAAGTAATTTCCAACAAAACCAATCAAAGGAAAATTAGATAACCAAATGCTGCTCTGCTACAGGCAAATTAAGCCATAGTAGTAGTAATTACAACCAAATAAATTGGAAGAAGAAGAAATTACTAAAATTCAAATTGCAATAAATATATATATCAATCACCAATCTAATAAAAATAGGATCTTGTCTGTCTTCTCAAGACTCCTTTTTGCCAGCTCTCCACTTGTGAGTTCCTCAGGCATCAAGCATTCCCTTACCCAATTAAATCTATAGGCCTTTACTTGTTTTAATTGACTACGCCAAGGCTTGCTCGAATCTTCTTTCATTAGCTCATCAATGGAACATGTAAGCATTTCAACAGTTGACCATATGTTGAGTCTACTAGGACGATAACTACATAGCAAAGTATCCAAAATAGCTGGGCAGTAGTGGTATATTCTGAGATTTAAAATGTCAACTTGGACTTGGACTTGGGGGTAATAATAATTACTCCTATGCAACTCATCTGTCGTCATGTTGATTTCATTGCATCTGCGTAATTCAAGGGAAACCTCAGACCAAGAGGTCGACTTTGATAGAAATTCCCTCAACTTATCAAACCATGCATAATTTAAATTTAAATTATGGGACCCACGAACAATCAGTATCGAGTGCTTCATGGATCCGTTTGCTAATTTAAGTAGTGGAAGTTGATCATCTCCTATATACTCAAGTCTTTTCAAATTTGGAACATCAATCACATCAATACTACTAGCCTCTTTAGAACACACAACCTTCAAATACTTTAGGGACTGACTCCCGCAAATGTTATACCTACCAAACACATCATATAACATTAAACTCTCAAGGAATTGACATGTTGAAACAAGGTGCTCCAGATATCCATTAGATAAACTGTGACATGCTAGAGTTAATGATTTCAAATTCTTACATTTAAAAGTTTCCAACATAGGAGATTTTCGTATAACTCCTATATAAGTTAAGCATTCAAGAGTTGGTGCTGTTTGGACGTACACACGTTCCGTTGACAGTATTCTAATATAAGCTGATTTGATATATTGAAGTTTACACACCTCAATCTTTGTAAACCCACTACAATACTCCATCGTGAAATCGACAATCAAGGGACAACTAGTGAGTAGAGTCTGAAGCATCTTGTCGTCTAAAGTGACTTGAAATAGGCAAAGTTTTCTTAAATGACTAGTAGTAGTAGTAGTAGTAGGTAATAATAAGGAAAGATGACAATTGCTCAGAACCAATTGTCTTAAAGATTTTACTACCAACACTCTGAAAATAGGGAAAGTGTATGGTGAAGATTTACAAATTTGCTCAAATTGTCCATACTCTACCTCTTTTACACCATTCTCAAGTGCAATGCCGAGCCACTTTTCATAAAGTTCGTCCAAATCAGAATAGGAATCAAACGTTTTTAAAAATTTAAAATTCTCTATGTGGATTTTCGAGTCCTTATATCTCTCCATCATATAATCCACTGATTTCACGTGGTCTGGATTGTCAAATGCAATTGTGACGTTGGGATGAGTGAACCAGGCCCGTAGCCATATTTTCGAGAGAATACTCATTCGAGTTGCTTCTCTAAAACTAAGATTAGAGAGTATTTTGTGAATCACACATTCTGATAATATATCTGATATTGACATATTCTAATCAAAGAAGGAGCAATCTCGTTTCGACTAATATATATATATTGAATGGATGGAAGGAAGCATTGAACGAATAATGTCGTAACCACTAGTACGACATATATAGATTTTTGATTGATTGCGTAACAAAAAAGGACAAGAAAACCCTTTTCTAGACGGAACAGAGCAACTAATATGAAATTTATTTTCAGAAATTTGGCTTTTTATATATCATTCCTTGTTTAGGAAGAAAATCTCAATATTTAGGACTCTATTAAAATTATATCTCCTACGTTTATTTAGCCAAAAATAAAGCACTTTTTTTACTTCTCCTGCTGCTACGGATAAAGATTCGATCAAGTATAATTAGGTCAAATAATGTTCAATAGCTTTATAGATGCATGTCATGTTTACTATATGATAATTTATGGTTGAGATTCATTTAAATTATATACTCATCTTAATAATAAAAACAACAAAGTTGTCAACTATTTTTATTTTTTAAAATTATCAAATAAAGCAGTTAAGTGTACCCAAGCTAGTATATAAACCAAAGACTCAATGCCAAATCTGCCAAGCGTTTTGGTGTTCTACTAAGATAAATAAATGTTTTATTAGGTATATAATCTAGAATTTGCTGCCTATCTTTTTCTGTAAATTTTGTACCAATATTTAAATTTGAGCTTGTAGTAAATTTCAATTAGAGTAGAGACTAGAGTCGTGTTCGATTAAAATTTTGATAAAGATCTAGACTATATTGAACCGATTATGTTATATGATCTCATTCTTCTTTCTCAAAATTTTTATGTGAGTAGACATTATCCTTTATTTTCTAAAAAATTAAAGAACAATGTCAAAAATTGTATATTTTATTTTATTCAGTTAAAAAAATTAATCAACATATATAAAAATCAATATTAATTTATATAACATTTGGTTGTTTTCCTCCTAAATCATGTGAGTTACGCGAAAATTTATATATTATTTCATTACTAATTCATGCAACACCAAATTTTAAATTAAAATTTCTACATTACTAATAGTTACATTATAATTCACAACATACATATGTAAAACATTGTTATCTTATATAATGGTATTTTTTTTATAAATAAAGTAAGTTCCGCAGAAATTTATGTATTACAGTATTATATTATATACGATCCTCGTACTTAGAAAGTATAATAAATTAAAATTTGATTGCTCGAAAAATATGTCATTGTGCGAATCTTTTATTTTTTGATCATTTTCATAAAAAATACTTTTGAACAATGTTTATTTATTGAATTTTCAATAACACATTAAATATTTGTACGATACACTCATAATAACTAAAAAAAATTAATCACTGTGAATAAAAAATTTATTCCATTATTAAGATTACATGTAATTACTAATCAGTACTAAGATTATGTAAATTGACCCTATATTATATTGTATATTTATAAAATTAAATATGCTATTTTATTTGGTTAATAAATTGGTAGAGTAATTGTTTTTTTCTTCTTTACTTTAGAAGAATAGATTGAAGTAATCTGATCGTTGTGGCTGTTTTGTCAAATTAGAAGACAGTACACATTATGTTAAATGGACATAAAAAGTGGCCCAAATTCGATAATTGTGAAAAGACTTAAATAACCTTGTTTGGATATTAGTACATTTCTTAAGAAAAACATTTAAGAAAAAAAAAACACTAAAGGTTACTTCCCATTATTACATTTTTTATTATTTTATTACAAAATATGAATAAAAAAGAAGTCCAATTTTTTTTCTTAAACTTTGAAAATTTTACTTAATTGGAATTATTAAAATAGTCTTTAACAGTTCATTTAATATGAACTAGGAAGTAGTGTTTAATTAAACACGACGTTTTTGTTTACTAAAAAGAATTGACATTACATAATAAAATCCTCTCACAACTTATAATTCTCAAAAATAGAAATTAGTAACGGACGAATTTTGCAGCTGAACAATAAATTTCTATCTCTAATTATATTTACCAACAAATCATATATATATATATAAGCTACGAAGCAATTTAACGATGAAATTCATGACTAATTACTCACCCTTTTCTTTTTTTTGGTACATGTCAATCTTTGAGATACTTAAGTACATGAACACCCTTGATAAGAGTGGGTTCAATTTTCATTGCTTAAAATTCAATAATTACATTACATATACGCACCTACTAATATATTTGATAATTATCAAAATTAAGAAAAAGAAAAGGTAATTAGCTTCCCCTTTCTCTCTTTCATCATTCTAGCCTCTTTTTTTCCTATCAATTGACAAACTTTAAAGGCCTCATCATGACATTATCTTCATGATCAAGAATCTGCATTCAAGAAGAAGAAGAAATTAAGAGATTAAATCATTATATTATTAACATGAGAATTAAAGATTGTGGTGAGATCGATAAGAACGCTCCACTCTTAATCAGAAATCTCAGATTTAAGCTCTGAGTATGAAAAATGTTTCGTTATGAAACAATTTCCCCTTAAATAGGCCTTATGCGACGAGAATCCAGATTAATCAATGGTCCAATACGGACACAGAATACCGAATAAAAAAAAGTTGAAGAATAAGAAACACTTACATGGCAATGATAAACATAGCCAGGCTCTGCTGTTGCATCAAATGGATATGATTCATTTGAATGAATGAAAGAAAATTTCACAAATATTTTTGTAACATGTCCAGGCATCATTTTGTACACATTTTTCCACCCTTTCTCATGAAGAACCACTTTAGTCCTTTTCCCATGTGAATACTTGTCAATTTTGCACTTAATTGCATCATTCAATTTCATCATACAAGCTTTAAACTCTTCAATATTCACCAATTCTATTTGTTCCAACACAACAAATAGACCTAAATGTATGTGCAATGGATGATTGTCTTCCGTTAGATTAATGATGTTCCAAATCTCACTAGTCCCTACTCTTGGCATCTCAGTCACGGGCGCCTCAAACGATTTTCCATTGATATATAGATGCGTAGGCTCATCGATATCACTAGCATACTCGTAAAAAGCAATGTACCTTGTATTCGAAGCCTGTGATATCTCTGGAGGCGTATATGTTATCAGTTTCTGCGGAATATGCCCCGTTTGAACCTCGTGATTTGGGTTGATAGTGAACTTCATTACCTTACTATTTTCTTCGTTGACCGGATCGCCAGATGGATAAGGATACACGGCATCATTGGCTAAAATCGCGGAGTTTGACTTTGACTTTGAAAAGTCAACAATCACATCAGCTATTTCAGATGGAGCTAATAGTAGGTCATGGAGCTCTACAGGACTTTCATGATAAGCTGAATCAGACGCCACGTGTATAAACGTCATGTTATTTGTGAAGAAGAATTTGAAAAACCTCGCGTTACTTGCATTGATGATCCTGAATCGATACTTCCTTCGTTTCACATTCATGTAAGGCCATGCTTTTCCATTGACTATGATCGCATCACCAAAATATTCAGGTTGCCACTGAGGATGTATAGAAGGATTGTTACCAGTAGAATTCATGTAAATCGAACCATCTGATCTAAAACCACGATCAAAAACAACCAACGGACGATCATACTCTTCACCATATATCAATCCCAATGGCCCCTCAACATTTGGTTGTTGTATAATATAGGCACCCATGAGACCAGCTAGAATGTTGATCCTGGTCAACCCCATCGCGTGATCGTGGTACCACATTGTACCGGGATGTTGATAATTATGATAATGATACTTTTTTAATGTCCATTTTGGTCCATGATGTTTGAAATTTTTAGTGAACCATGCCTCAAAGTGTCCATCACTTTGTGGTTCATCAATTCCACCATGTAGGTGCACCACAGTTGGAATTCCCATCTTAAAAGAAGTTGTAGCAGTTGGAATTGTTGGGTCCCATGGAAGTATGTGCTTTGAAGGGAGGTGATTTTGCCACGTAATATAAGAGTCAACTCCATGAACGGCCTCGATTGTAGGACCAGGGACTGATGCTGTGTGCCGCGATGTACCATATGCAAACACTTGACTTGCTGGTAGGTCCCTATGGAATTTCTACAAAAGCAAAAAATAAAAAAAATAAAAAAAGTTTAATTTCTATATACTAACAATATAAAAATTACTGCTCGATAGGTAGCAGGTCATTATAATGATTGATATTGTCCGATTAAACCTACTAAGGTCTGAAATTTCATTTTGAGAAGTAAAGCGTTGTCTTATTAAACGTGATTCTATTTTCACGACTTAAATATAAAAACTTCGAGTTAAATATATATATATATACACACCATTCCACCCCTAATCTTTTAAGTATATATGATGATTGAATTACTATAACAAATTAAAAGTGTAGCATAAAGTTAGATTAAACAACAAAGAAAGAATGAAATTTTCTAATTTTATACTAGTTACTAATAGGAGTACTTTATGAAAATAATATTTTTCTCCATTCTCAAGTACATAACATTTTATTCCAAAGTAATGATTAAGATAAGTGATGTAAGTGGACATATGATCTGGACTTTGGACATCCAAAATAACAAAGAAATTAATAAAAGTAATATTGATTTAAAAATGCTAATTAAGGTTGAGAGTAACTTTTTCCACACTTGGTGGATAAAAACATTGGTACAAATTTAATATTGGCAAAATTTATAATGGTAGATGTCTAGTTGGAGGCCACTTAATTACAATTCAAAGTTATTTTAGTCTTGAAACTTGGATACATTTTTTTTTAAATCACTAAGATGATGGCTTTTGATATCTATTTTGAAATCAAATAATTTAAATTCATGTAGAAAAGTTTCACTATAAAATATGAAGTAAAATGGATTATATCAGAGATGAATTCATTTTCAGAGCTCGAACACATTTAAGATGAACCAAATATTATTATGGATTGTCAAATTCACCTCACCCCCACCTCCTTCTATCAACTTAATAACAACAACAATAATATTAATCTCGTAAGGGGGGTTTGAAATGGGGTTGAATGTCATAAATTTTATCTTATTCTTATGGTAGAGAAATTGTTTCTGATATATCTTTAGCTCAAAAAAATATCAATTTAATAATTAATAAAAATAAAATTTTAAATATTTTCCCAATCATTTTCATGTTTATAGGAATTATCGCTTTTTCTCAATTATTGGTTACTCATAATTCAAATTGCTAAAATCACAAAACTATGAACCTCGTGAACCACTACATGTTTTGTATCTTTGTGAGTGAAAAAAGTTTAAAAAGTGGCACATTGAAAAGTTGAAAAAAAAACAGTGGGGATTAAAAAATACACTCATGACACACACGCAACCACGCAAAATCCGTGGAGCGGTAAGTATTCTATCATTTTAACTAAAAAATTTAGAATTCGAATTTAAAAATAAACGTCTTTATTAGAGTGGTTTATGCTAATAATTCTGTGGAGTATATCGACACTTTCCAACATGACATTCGAATTACTAAACTTCGAAATAAATATCGAACATCAAATTAAAAGAAGTCGACTGAATGAAAATTACTCTAATTAATTTATTTTATACGATATTTTCTCTAGTTCATATAAAGTGAGTTGTTGAATATTTATACATTTTCTAAGAAAAACATTTAAGAAAAAAATTCAAGATTACTTTCTATTATTACATTTTATATTATTTTTAAACTATTCTCTTACGGAATATGAAAGAAAAAAAAAAGTCCAAAGAATTCTCTAGAACTTTAAATTGTTTTTACTTAATTTGAATTATTAAAAAAGTTTCAATACTTCATTTAAGATGGACGGACTAGAGGAAGTAGTATTTAATCAAACGCAACATTATTTTTACAAAAAAAATTGACACACAGTAAAATCCTCTCACAACTTATAATTCTTTAAAAAAAATAGAAATTAACAACGGACGAATTTTGCAGCTGAACAACAAATTTCGATCTCTAATTCTATTTATAACCAACAAACCATAAAAAAATATATTAGCTACAAATAATTTAACGATAAAAAAAATTCGTAACGAAATACTGACCCATTTTTTGAGGTACATGCCAATCTTGAGAGATTTAGGAACATTAACACCATTGATAACATCATAACCTTTGATTCTTGGCATGTCTTGGAGTTCATCAACAAACATTTTTAATTTTGAAAGGGTCATTAATTGATCATTAGAATCTTTTGCCATTGTTGAAGCCAAGAAAATTCCCAAGAAATTAATTAAATACACCAAAAACAACATTTTGTTCATCATTTTTTTTTATATTTGAGGACCAAAGTCACCAAAAACACCCCTTTTTCTTCTTCTTGAAGTTTTAGAAGAAGGAGAGGGGTGAGGTGGGGGGGGGGGGGTTGATAGATAAGAAAGAATTGGAGGATTTGTGTAGAATATATAAAGGACAAAAATTTGGTTTTTGAGTTCACAAGAAGAAAAGAAGAACCATGAAAAGCACTTAATTTATAGTATTGAAAATTGGGAACCTTTTTTTTTTTTTGTTTAATGTGATGATAACAAAAAAGATCCATTATATTTTATGTGTGTTTAAATATGGAACTTTTAGTCCTTTAAGCTTTGTTAAAATTTAGTGCTTTTAGTTTAATCAAATACTCCCTCCCGTCCATCTTTACTTATCCATACTCTATTAAAAATAATATAAGTTTTTTTTTTTATGTATATTTTACCTTTGACATTAAATACTATCTAATACATTTTTCAAAGCATTAAATTTAATATATTCCAAAGATAATATAGTCATATTACACCTATTATATTATTTATTGTTTCTTAAAGTATGTGTCAAGTCAATAGTAGATAATTATTGGACAGATAGAGTATTTAATAAACTCTTTTGGTTAGATTTAACAAAAATTGTGAAAAAATAAATATATTGAGAACTTGAAGGTGCAATTTTTGTAGTTTGTGTTATCTCTCTAATTACTTGTCCATTTTGAATTGATACACCTTATTAAAAAATAATAATTGACAAAGTGAGTTTACCATTTTACCCGTATTGATTATGAAGTGGATGAATTAAAAATTTAAGATTTTCAAAATATTTTTATCTTTTTCAAAATTAATTAATTAAAGGTATAATATGTATAAAAAAAATCTTTCTTGATTTGTCAAATGGACAATTAATAAAGGTCAGTAACAAAGGAAAATTGGACAAACAATTAGATATAGAGGGAGTATTTGGTATATTTCTAGATTTTAGTGCAATTTATATTGTTTTTATCCATTTTTGGTGTGTAGGGTAGCAAATTTTTTTCCTTTTGTATTTCTTAATTTGATAGTACTTCTAACTATTATTTTTACTGTTGAATTTTTCTTAAATCTAACAGATTTAAATTGTTTAAATACTTGACAAAAATTGTAAAAAAAATAAATACTTGCTACTAATAAATATTCAAGATTAAAATTATACTTAAAAGGACTACTTTGAATTTATTCCAAAAATATGAAGGGTCATTTTTGTCACTTTCTTGAGGGAAATAAGGTGGGCTTCGATGTCTCCGAAAAAGTTGAGGTTATAAAAAAAGTTTCAGAATATTTTTTGTCTTTTACTTTGATATTTTAGTTTTTATATATATATATATATATGAAAATAAAATATCTGTTGAAAAAATGACTTATTTTTTGGTTTTATTTGAAAGGCTTTTGTTAGAAACGAGGTAACTTTGCATTTTTATTTATTTAAATTTTTTAACTATTTTATATTTTAGAAAGACTAATTTAAGAAAAAGATAATAATGAAAAATATGTTTTACTTTATTTCTTTAAATATTTTTCTGTAGAAAAATGTTTTGTTGACTGTATTAACTCTTACATTTAAATTAGTGTGAAATAATTAAATTCATTGGATGATCCATGACCCTATCACATGAAATTTCTTTTTTAGTTAATATTTTTCCATCTGCTTTTATTTTTTACAAAGTTAATTTAATTAATTTTAAAATTAAATTAAAATTAAATTAATTTTTTAAAAATCTAAATTTAGATACTTGAAAATTATTTGAAAATACTATAAGTTACAATTCTTTTCATATTGATATAATTAAAAAAATACATCTTAACTATGTTGATCAATATTCATATAATTTAACTCTCAAAAATATGATTAAAATACAAAAAATAAAAAACTTCTTTTGGCATGTACTTTGAAGCATTATAGGCTTTTAAAATTATTCTTTGCAATTTATTTTGGAATGATACTTGAAATTAAGCCTTTTTTTTTTATAATTATTTTTTATGGTTTCATCACATACTATTGTTTAATCGCATATCGATGGGATGAACTATGAAGAGAATTTAAACTTCTTATATGAACTTAAGCAAATTATTTTCATGTGTTAGCCGTTACTTTTTTATTGAGTTAGGATTAAGATTAATTTTTTGGTGTTACAACTTACAAATATGATAATTCACGTGTCAATTCCATGTGAACTTCATAAACTAAAAGAAAAGTTCATTTTTGAAAAAGTCTCAAAATAAATTTCTTACTAAAGGTGTCACCAAATATTTTATGCTGTAGTAGATAAGTAAAATATTATTTTGACAAAATATCACAATCACTTTTAAAGAATTTCGTGTTTACAAAGTCAATATTTTATTTATGTAATTGATAGAAATGATTTTTTATATCATTCAACATAAGTTTGAACAAAAAAATTTACTTGTTCTATAAGCAAGTTGAATTTAAAATTGATTTTTAAGTAATTGTTCAAATCAAAGATCATTAAAAAAAATTAAAAATCCTTTTCGATTACTTTGAGTGATTTAATCAACTTCAAAATTCATTGAAAATGAACTATAAAAAAAAGTTCTTTAATAACAAAAAAAGTTATAATAATATTTAGTATAGTATTATTGAGGCAATGTGCAACACGAATTATTTCTTACTAACCAATTAATAGTAGTTGACAAAACAATCTAATTGCTTAAAATGATTTTATCATACAATTAAAATAAAATTATGTCAAATCTTTGTTGATTTCTTGAAAACTATCTTATGAAATATTCAACAAAAACTTTTTTTTTTCATTTTTTAATTTAGCCAATTAGTATTGTAAATTTGTATAATCCAAGTTAATTCAATATAATTTGATGTGACTTTTTTTTTGTGGTTTCCACTCAATTATCGATATCTATATAGGAGACCGACTTAATTTGAATTTGCATCGGAATCTCACGTTGAGAGGTAAAATGCTTCCTAACAAAAGTGAATTTGTACCTCGAGACATTAATTTGTTCATGTACTTTATCCTTTGTTAAGCTTTTAAACTTTTTTAAAAAAAATCTTTCTTTTTAACTTTTTATATAATATATTTTAAGATAATAATATTTGGAATTTTTTATTGACCAAATTAACTATATAGAATCTGAAATGTATGGTTATTATTGGATCGAAGTTACGTTATATTAATGGCATTGGAAAGTTATACTCGAATTTCTTGCAACTAGTATGAACATGATAATGAGAACATAATTTATTCCATGAATTATAACATTTTAGTTGACTCAACAACTATATCCTCCGTCTCAAATTATGTGTCATTTTTTCATACTTCTTAAAAAATATTTATTAAATGGAGGAGTTTTTAATTATATTGCCCTCATTTATATTTGAAGATATAATATTTCTTCATTAAAAATAAGGACAAATAATTTAAGACGAAAAGGCAAATTCAATTCTCCACCATCTAAAATAGAATAGTATTACATTCTTAAAAGTGATCAATTACCAACAAATATTTAAAAAGGACCATCAAAGTCATAATACTAAATAGTGTACAATGTGGGAAAAAAAAGTTGCGTATATAAAAATAGATTTTATTAAATATTTAGGACCTAATTCGATCCAATTAATTTATTCTTAGTTATTAGGTTTCAACTTTCAAAGTTTTTTCTCTTGTGTGTTGGCCATATACAAGAGGTACAATTGGAGCCATATCAAGTGTATGGAACTTTTTTTTTTAAAATGATAGCGGTAATGTTCGAATCAATTTATGCACACGTTGTTTGCATATGTATACAATGAAATGTTCCGACGGAGGGGGTTAGCTTTTTCCTTTTTTGGATTTGTATATTGGTGTTTAGAGTCTGTATTGGAGCCTCGGTTAAATCTGAATCACACATTGCAGAGCCTATTAGAGGTGATGTTCTCAACAAGATTTTCTTCATATCCAAGACTCGAACCCAAAACTCCTGATTAATGATGGAACAGTTCCACCACTACACTACATCCCAAGTTGATAATCAAAAAGTGTTGTACAATCATATTTGTGATGAGATGTGATTTTACCTTTTATGATAATTAGATGAGTCATGTGGACTCTTTTAGTTCCACATACACATAGTTTTAGCCAATTGAACTATGTGTATGTGGACAATTAATCTTTTGATTGGAATTTCTTCATGCCTTTTCTTGCTTACTTTTGAGTTTCTTTATATCTACATATAATATCCTTTTTCAACTCCAAACCAAAACCTAAAGGACAAAAATGTTGTCAAATCATTCAAGGGAAAAAAAAAGCCCTGTCTGGACCATTGTTGAAAAATCTAGTCCTTATAAGTAAAAGATGTAACAGTGGAACATGGCGTATTCAAGTAAAATTAAGGGGTTCATATCCGATAAAAAATTATATTGTATATTTAAGATAGGATTATTGTATGAAGATGTCATAGCTAAGTAAAATTATATTGTGTATTCAAAATGTCATAGTGGAACATGGGATAGTTAAGTAAAAGTAAGGGGTTCATATTCAATCGAAAATTATATTGTATATTTAAGATAGGACTATTGTATAAAGATGTCGAAGACAAGTAAAATTATATTATTTATTCAAGATGTAACAGTATGGGACATGACATAGCCACGTAAAAGTAAGGGGTTTATATGTGACAAAAAAATATATTGTATATTCAAGATAAAATCATTGTATGAAGATGTCGTAACCAAGTAAAATTATATTGTATATTCAAGATGTAACAGTAAAACATGGTGTTGCCAAGTAAAATTAACCTCCTTAACTTTTTTATATTTTAATTTTCACTAATGAAAGTTCTAACTATGTGAACACAGTAATTTAAAAGCTCTTAAAAGTAAGGGTATAAGAAAAAGATGAACCACAATAGTAGCATTACTAAGTACGTGTTTCAACATAAATTTAGTGATTTTTAAAAAAAGTTGTACATAAAGTAAAATTGAAAAATAATATTGAAAATGAAAGTTATATCTGGACGTGTATGTTTAATTTGAAAATTTTAAATTAATCCCTCATAATTTTATTTATCCACCTCATTGCTCACTAAGCGAAACTCAAGATAGATGAACATTTTCTTGAGGTGGGACCTCCTATCTTGACTTAAAGACTTGGATTATGTATGTACATGGATGAGTCAAATTATTGGGATATTAAGTTAGCCATTAGATACTTTTAATCTGATCGATATGAACATCATGAATTATCTCATAATAAAAATAGTTATTTTATTAACAAAGTATATTTTACGATAATTAGAATTGAAGACTTATTGAGAATGTGATATGATGCTACTTATATCGAACCTAACTCATATTATTATTTTTTAAAGAAAAATTAACATCATTAAAACTATTTATATAATTTGTACGTAATTTGTTTTCAATAAAAAAAATTGTTCCTACACATAACACAAACTTTATATAGCTTGATATATACTTGAGGTGTGTCATAAATGGTGGTAAAAATCCAATTATTATAGTTACAAATTAAAAATAAACATGAAAAAGACGATCTTCAAACTGAGATATGAACAAATTGCTCTCTTTAAGGAGATTTAAGTTCACTGTGATAATCTTACTATGTACGATACAACTTAACAACATCATTGACTCAAACAACCTCAATTTAAACTATTGAATTCAAAATTCCACCACAAAAAACACCTTTCTTCAATAAAATAATACCCTTTTTTTAACAACTAATATTATTGATCATCATTGCATTTCATTGACAATAATTCATGAATGTATAGTAACCCCACTGCTTTCAATTTATTCAATCAGAAATCATGACTCATTTTTATATAGATGCAATACGAATACTGTACACCGAGTGATCAACCTGAACTTTTTCTATAGTTTCTGATCACTCGAGGTTCGAAGCTCAACTAATCAAATTCGCTCATTTCAGAGAGCGATATTTTCAATCAAAAAAATTCATACTCAAAATTTGAACTCGACACTTTTAAATACAAGGAGGAATCTCCTATTCCAGTCATCCCACCCACACCCCATGATCCTTGAATTTTCTGTTCTTAAATTGTCCAACTTCTTTAACTAGATAGCTAAAGTGGAAGAAAAATTAAACTACATATATATACATTAATACATTGTGGATTTCCAATGTATTAAGCACTTTAGCCTATATAAATTCTTCACCAACTTCCTGTCTCTTATAGTCATTTGTGCACTTACAAACCAAAAAAATCATTTCTTATAATACAAAAAATATTATTCCCATTTTGTTGTTAGGTTGATCACAAAGGGCTGTGAGTTTTGTAGTAACAGTAAAGTTATTTTCGTATGATCTGTAGGTCATGCGTTGAGTCATGAAAACAATCACTAATGTTACATTAGGATAGGTTGTCTACATCACACTCCTTGAGTTACGTCTCTTTTTCAGGCCATAATTGAACATAAAATACTTTGTGCACAAGCTACTTATTTTTTTGTTAGGTATACATACTTTATGTTTATATTCAATACACTGATTGTATTAAAAATATTTGCACAATCAAAATAATATTATAAAAGAATTTTATAATGTCAATATATATAACTCAAAATTCAGATGGGCCAATTCTCATTAATTAAGTGGGTTAGCCTTGGGATCTCAGATTTCAACATGGATCAAAGTTTCTGGGCCCAAAGAAGATGTTGTAGCGACAATTGGGCCCAAATTCTCAGATAATGGGCTGCATGCTCTTAAACCTTTGAGTGGGCTTGGACTAGAGAATTTAATTGGGCCCTTCAAATGAACTAGTCTTTAAATTTTGTCTTTCAAATAAGTCAATCTTTAATTTTTGTCCTTTAAACCAAACTTATGTCTAGTGGGTATACGTTCTTCAAAAATACGGACCACAACTTGTGAAATATTATGAGGACAATATACAAACTTATGCTTCGTGAAAAAATTAGAGATCAATATAAAATAGAGGTGAAAGTGCAAATGACCCTTTATTGAGAGCGTACATAAGGGAGTAAGGCCCGATTTGTTTCCATTTAATTGAAATATGAATCTTAATAATTGATACGTCAATTTATTAAGTGTATTTATTTCATTCACAACCTCTTATTTACTCGTAATAAATCTTAATCACTAAAATTTTAATCTTTAAATTGTTGAAACATTGCTTTAAAAAACTCAACTTTATTAATTACAATCGTCCAACACCCCGTCTCTATGACTTAGTATTATTATCAATCATCATCAGCTTTAATCACACAATCACAACTGTAGTAATACTATCAATCACCTCCATCATCAGCTTTAACTACACAATCACAACTGTTGAGCATCATTATCATCAACCCCTCGCCCCACCCTTACCATCAGCTTTTACCGAACAATCAACCATATTATCGACAACCTCCAACATCAGTTTTCACTACACAATCACAACTATCAATCATACCATTTTCAAAACCATTGCCGCCACCATCGTTACCAATATTAACATATTCTTATTAATTGTGATATTTCACGAGATTAGTTAAAGTAACAGACCAAAAACACAAGTAATGTAAAAGAAGGGGGGGGGAGTTATCAAATGATCAATCCACTTGTTGGAAAGTGTACCTACACAAGTATGTCCTACTCTCAACTACTAGTAAAATAAACTTTATTACAAGACACAAATATATACCCACTCCCTAGCCTTTCTTTAACTTTTGGTGGTCCATATATATTAAGGTGGCATAAATTTCACATCAACCACGTGATTTGCGCGTGCCAATCCACCTAACAAACCATTCCCCATATTTATATTTTTGCAGTACACACAAAAGTTACTCATCTGTCCAAACACAAACAAAAATTCTTACAACCTTTACATTGCCCAATGTCACACCTTGTCTCTTCAAACTTTCACTATATGTTTGGTTTTCAACTTATGTATGATATTCATATTAAAGGCTATTTCACGCTGCAAAATCCTGTGATAGGTATAACATACTCATGACTCAAATTCAAGATTTTTATTTTGATTAATATTAAAAAGTATGTACTAATCCACCATAATCACTGTCGATTCAAACTCCCATTTTTTATACCAAAACACTCAACATCATGTCTTAAGTTGACTCTACATTCCTCAAAACCACAAAACACACCTTGGTCAAATACACATTACACAATCTCATGCAAGAGGTAGGACACTCTAGTAAAGACATTTCCATACTCAAAGACTTGAAATCAAGATCAACAATTCAAATAAGAATAAAGAAATACATACAACTTCGAAATACCATTTTAATACTTCAAAGTCTTGGTTGACTACATGTTCATCAAAAAAACATAAAGCATACATTGTTAAATAAAACATAATATTCCACTATCTTAATAATAATAATAATAATACAAACTACTTAAATAAGGAGAATTATACAACAATATAGAATTATAGCAAGTAGCTAGAAAATACATATTAAACATCATCTATCTTCTGATGTTAAATAGAAAAAGATTTTGAGGACCTAAAATACTCCTCATCCTCAGACCATTACTTCAATTCCCACATTACAAAATACACACTAAAAACCAACTCACATAATACTACAACTACTAGGATTCTCATCACTAAACATATGAGTATTAGTGGCAGATTGATCAGCATTAGCAGCAGCAGAAGTGTAATAATAAGGATCAGAATAAGTAGTGCAAGGGACTTGGCCATAATTATTGTTGGTATTGTTATAGTAATAACCGGTGGCTGGAGGAATGAAAGGTGACCGATTGTACATCATCTGAGGTTGTTGTTGCTGTTGTTGATGTTGCAAAGCATGCCTGTTTTGAAAATTCATTAGCATTTGTGATGGATTGTACTGTTGTTGTTGGCCTCCATTGCTCATGTTCATTAGCATCGAGGCAGAGGAAGGATGATGGTGACCACCGGTTGACAAAGATCCCGGTATAGCATTGTTTTGATGACCTTGAAATCCACTTGCATTCAAGAATGCAGCAGCATTGTTGTTATTATTGTTGGAAGTAGTCGTACCATTGTTGTTATTCCCATGAAAACCAGCAAGATTCATCATTGCGTTTAAGTCGTTTGCTCCAACCATTCCCATTTTCGCAGCCTCGTTGAGGTTGACATTTGGACCTAATTGAGCAGCAGAAGCAGCATTGTTCATGTTCATGTTCATTTTCATAGCATTTATTGTTCTTTGGTCGATGCCACCACCTCCGGGATTTGCCTTCATCGGCATATTCTGAATAGGGCCAGTTTTCTTGCCATGAGCAGCAACATTGTTGTTGTTAACTTTCCCATTAGCAATAGCAGCCGCCATAGCTTTCTTGTTATTTGCTTCTGCTTGTTGTTGTCTAAGAATAGCAATTTGTCTTGCTCCATCTCTCACAAACCTCAGTTCTTCCTCAGGATAACCATCGTCGTCCTCATCATCATCATCCTCATCGAAATAATCAATTTCCTCCGGCACAAGATTGAACTTTTGCTGGTGTTGGTTCTTGATTATACCTTGTTGCTTTTGATTTTGCTTGTTCTTGTTGTTATCTTTGATGCAGTTGGGGTTCTGTTGTTTCTGAGCTTGGTTAGTGTTATTCGGAGACCAAAGCTCCGCATGCTTACGAGCCTTGACTAATCTTTTAATCAAAGTTCCAGAATCAACACTACCATAAACAGTCACTTTTTGATGCTCACAGTCCAAGTTTACTTGATAAACACCTATAAATCAAACAATCCATAAAATTAATCAAACCATAAAAGGCATCAAACAACATAAAGTTCTAGTCATTTCATCATAAAAGACTCACTAATGATACAATAATCACTCAATTAATTACTAATTAACCCCAAAAGACATGGAAAAGTAGTTACTGAACATCATTAAAGAACAGAACAAATGCTTAAACTTTCAAGAATGGAGTATAGTTAAAAAATAATAAATAATCAAAACATCAAAATCTAGTCTTTTCACACAATTAATTTATTATTTCATCTCAAGAAGCAAAAATAAGAAGTTAGTGAACATCAGACAAACAAAAACTTGAGTAAAGCTACAATCTTTACAACTATCTTCCAATACTGAAAGTAATGACAAAAGACAAGCATGTTTAAATATGATTAAACACTAAATTAATCTTCACAACATCAAGTTCCAGTCTTTTCATAACAAAAATGATAAATGTAACACTAATCACTCATTTAACAACTAATTCATCCCAAAATGCTGGAATAAGTAGTTAGTGAACTTTCAAGAATGAAAATAAGAAAAAATTCTCAAATCTTTACAACACCTTCAATTCTCTGAAGGAGCTTCTTCACTTTCTGCTTGCAACCATCACAATGTATGTTCACTCTGAGCTCACATGTCTAAAAAAGAAAAGAACAAGAAAATGTGCTTAAACAATTAGTAACCAAAACCAAAAAGGGGGTAAAGAGCAAAAAGTAACACAAACAAGCAAATTACTTTTCAAGAAAACAAAAATCCCAACGTTTTACAAAGGGGAAAAAATACCTGAATCTTGAGTAGCTTAAAGTCTTCATCTTTAGTCATATCTTCAAAAGTTCTACAAAAGGAAACAGTAAAATATAAACACAAAACTACAAACACATAAAAATAGGGAAATGTGGGAGGGTTTTAAACAGACTAAAATGAGTTTCAAGATTCTATCTTTTTTCACTTTTTTTTCCTCTTTCAAATCATTAAAAAACAAAGAAAAGTAAATGGGGTGTCTTTAAAAAAGGAAGAGAGACATTTTCACAAACAAAACAAAATGCAAACTCACAAAAGATTGAAAATAGAAAAAAGTTGAAGACTTTAACTTACAGAGAAAAAGGGAGAAGTGTAAAATGCAGCAAAGCTGTATAGTGAATTAGCTTTAACTCTGAAATGGGAGATGATGTGATTTAATGTTAAATACTGTGAAAAAACAAAAGATAAGAAATATACTTTTTTTTTTAATTTTGAAATGAAGAACAGTGACTTGACAAGCTGACTTCTATCCCTGTCCTCTTTGTCACATTCTGTATCTATCAACTCTATGATATAATTAAAACGAATGTCCTTAGTAGAATGGTAAGTACTTTTTCATATTTAATTAGTGATTTTGAATTTGAGTTCTTTTAGGTAAAAAGTTACATTTTAGTAAGTGATTTATTCTCAATATAATTTTTTTTGGCACAATTTAGATTTAATCGGTACATATAATACAAATAATATATAAACGTGTTTTTTAACGTTGATTTTATCTGGTATTAATGGTTTTATTATGAACGTACATATTAATGACGTAGTAGACACAAATATCTACATGACAACTCGCATCCTACACGGAATCATATATAACGTCTTATGTGTAGCATGCCACATAGAATTAATGAATCTGCTTGTTCAGCATTATACAAATTTAACCGTCAATTTATTCACACTCAAAATTGAAAAATCATATACTCATATATTAGCTAAAGGAAAGTTCTAAATGGCCAAAAAAAATTGCCAGAATTTGACCAGAAAATTAAAAGAACTATAATATTTTTTTTATTTTAAAATAAACTTATCTTTTTTCCATTTTTTAGTTAAAATGTATTAAAGTTAAAAAGATTAAAATATTTAAAAAGGTAAAATAATATAGATAAAATATCATCTTGGCTAAATTCTGGCCAAAAAGATTTTTCCTTATCTAAAATAAAATAAATAAATTAAAACAGAGGAAATAATACACATTTTCCTAAAACCTCTATATTTTCTTGAATTTGTGTGAGTTTTGTGATTTTTTCTGTGCACAACGGCTCTTTGTATTTGAGTGTGTGGATGTTGCAAAATTTGCAAAACTCCAAATTTCAAAGGGATTTGTTTTTTGTTCTTCTTTTGGCTCTTTCCCCTTCACTTACTGGCCAAAAAAAAAAGTTTATGTCTGCAAGATCATCTCCAATTCAACACCAAATTTTACATTAAATATTAAATTTGGTGTAAAATTTGGTGTTTTGAGCTTCATCCATATTAATTTTTACATCAAATTTGGTGTAACACTATTCATCACATTAATTCAGTTTTTGAATATTTTAATATTATTTCATTATACAAACTTTTAATTAAACATTATATAAATTATATGTTTTAATTAAATCTCTTGTATATTTAATTATTTTTTATGTAATATTTTTATAATATTAATTTTAGATATTAAATTTAGCTTTTTATAAATTAATTTTTCTATATACGATTTTTTTTAAAAAAAGAAAAATTTATGTTAATTCTACTATATATTATAGTAATTGGATATAACTACAATTAACCTTCACAAAAATTAAAAATGCAAACATTGTTCATTTTGAACTATGTAATGCATTAATAGAGTATTTATGGGAGCACCGTAGTGATCTTGAAAGTTAAATATTTATGTAGAATTTAAAATAATTTTTTCAATTATGTAATGTTTATTTTAATTGTATTTCATTAATGATTTCACTTTTATTTGTATTATCCATTATTATGTATAATGTATAATATTTAAAAAATTATGGTACAAAATAATTTTA
>JAJOOS010012580.1:0-32136 GCA_029582725.1 Solanum chiquidenum
AGAACCTTGATGAACAAAGGAAGATAAGTGGTTATAAACCAAGGTACGAAGAAAATAATATGATTATGAATCGCACAAGTCTCATAGAATTCTTGAGAAATATTATGTAAATCGTCATCACTATAAGTGTCAAAGAACCAATTTTTAAAATGACTCCATTTATCATTTGCAAATTCATTTTGAATGTACTTTCTTGCCAGGGAACCTGGGCTAAAATCAATTTGGTGTTCATTCATCATTAACTATCACTTGGATTAAAATCCATTCCTGAATTAGAAGGGGAATCTTTATCAGAAATATCCGAGGTTTTATCATTTACTCGAACAATATTTAATCGAGGATCAATCTTAATCTTTTCTTTATTTTCAGATATGACCGAAGAAAGAGTGTGTAAAGATGCAGCGCAATTACGAGCAGGACCATACATAGGTTCAATAGGAGATATATGCTTAATCGCAAGTCTTCTATCAGAAAATGAATGTCTATTATAAGGAATACTTTTATCATCAAATTGCATACAGATCTTACCATCTGAATTCTGAGTAATATGAGAATAATTGGAATTAGTGACCGCATCGGTCATCTGAGTGGAAGGTGTAACCGACTCAAGAGTCCAAGTGGTTGGAAAATTAATTTCTTCCCATTTAATAGGTCTTCTAGTAGTAACCTCCAAAATACAGGATCTCTAACCTGGCGGTAGTCAAAATACAGGATCTCTAACCTGGCGGTAGTCCGCCCAGTCATAGATCAAGCAATTTAATATCCTTAGAGGTAGTTCAACTACATAAGAATTAAATTACACAGAAGTCTTAACACAACCTAGATTGTAAGGCAATACCTTTTACCCAAGCAAAGGGTCAGTCTAGAACTAATACATACTATTATTGAGCCCATTTGTCTGAAGATTCTAACCGGGTATAAGACGCCTCTTTTTAACTCTTTTTGGGCTAAAAACCATGGCTTATCAGACGGAGTCACTAAGACAAAGCCAATAATAATAATACTAGTTCTGACTGTACCTCAATCTCGGAACCAAGTCGAAGTCATCTTAAGATTTTTCTGTAATAGAATAAAGCTTAGATTCGTTCATGGTTTATATAAAAGGAAGTCAGTTATCCGGCATAGATATTAAGTTAGCCGTACATAGTCACGGCTTTTAGATCGGAGAACATAAAATAAAATAATAAAAAGAAATGAAAATACCTTTTGGGCCAAGGGCTTAAGCAAAAAACTTCTTTATTAATACAAACTTCAAACTTGCACAAACTTTAGAGAGAAGAGGAGTAAGAAGAGAGCAACAAGATGGTTTTCTAAAACCTGCTCTTCCTTAATAAAACTGAAACCTATTTATAGAGAAAAATAAAGACAACACACATTTTTGTACAGTAGTAAAAGGACCCATCCGTCCTTTCAAACAGTGTATCAACTATAGATAAACAGTGTTTTAACTGTTCGATGCTTTACATCTTTTCTTTGTTTTTCAACTTCTTGAGGAAATCTTCTGTCTTAGAGATATCATCTTCTGTCATAATGTCAGTGTCAGGTAGTTGAGCTTCTTGATCTTCACTAGCTTTATCAACATCCGAATTCAAAGGAATAAATCCGAATCGAAATACCTACAAATTTTTATATAGTTTAATGACTGTATGGAAGGAACTAGTCTTTGTATGGAAGGACCTAGTCCTTTTACTCAAGAAAATGGTCTGTCGAGATTCAAATATGTATTGTTAGTGAGCCCATGTGTCTAGCAATTCTAATCGGGTATGAAGCGCCCTTTTAACTCTTATTAGGCTGAGACCACGACTGGCTAGACGGAGTCACTAAGACAAAGCCACTAACTTGTTGTATTGAATCTGACTGTACCACCATCTCGGAACCAAGTCAACAAACAATATATAAATTTATTCATATTTAGATAAAGTCTAGATCTTTCATGATAAATATAAAAGTGAAGTTAGTTATCCGGCATAGATATAATTATTTAGCCGGACATAGTCACTGCTTCAATCGGAGAAGTATAAATAAAAGAAGAAAGGAATAAGAAAGTACCTTGTACCTTTCTTGTAACCAAACACCAACATCTTATGGAAATACTTGATATTATTCAAACTCCGGTACTCCGGAAAACTCACAACTTACAATATAGTATTAGAAAGCTTTTACAAGAGAGAGAGAGAGAACAAAAGAAAGAAAAAGGGTTTCTTAAACCTGCTCTTCAACTAAGAAAAACAAACTTATTTATAGGAAGTAAAAGCATCTATGAATAGGGATACTGGGCCTTTATTTGGGTCCCTAAGAACAACATATCTACTGCTACAACAATGTTTCTATTGTTGATAGTGCCTTTTCACTGTTTGAGATTACACCTATTTTCCTTTTAACTTTAATAGGAAATCTTCTGGCGAATCTCCTTCACATGGTTGAATATCTTTATCTTCTTGAGCATCCTCACTTGTTTCACTTCTCATAGAAGTGTCGTCTGACTTTGCATAATGAGTAATATTGAGAAGAATATTTCTCCTAACCTTGTCTAGATATTCATTTATCATATCTTCTGTGTTTCCATCTTGAATGGAAATTCTTCTAGCAATATGCTTAGCTGAGTTGTCCGCGACCAATACTCTATGTGACTCAGTTCCATAATCTTGGATTTTTTGTGTGATAAGGTCTAGCAATTCTTGACCGTGTAACACTTTCGTTTCGGGATCTCTTTTCATAAGTTTGTCACAAAAAAATGTTATAATAAATCCGATATAAACACAAAATTTGTTCTTCGGTATAACCAACTTCTGGGGTCCATTTATGGATCCAAGGGATAGAGAACTCTATGAAAAAGTAGATCTGTTCAATTTGTTCCATATAACAAATATGATCAGAGTGATATAATTTATTCAGGTCTGGTGAAATCTTAACCCATTCTTTGTATAATTTTAAGAACGGATCTGGTAAAATCTTTACAGTCGGACCGTGGTTTGACTAGCAGTTCAAGACCAATTAGGGATCGGTCCATCAAATATTTTTGAACAAACCTTAACGAACCAAGTATGTTTATGCCTCTGATTATTATAAGAAAGGACTTTACTGAAGGTGTTAATATAATCCAAATAAGTAAAATTAGTGGGTATCTTATTTAGACTGATCTGTCTTTCTTTCATTGAGGAAATACCCCAATCTTCGATTGAAACAATATGCTTTATGATCATTTTAGAGAAGTTATAAACATTCTCATTAGTATTGTATCCTGAAAAGTGTTGAAAATCAACACTACCAGTGCTTATCAAAATGGTTTCATAATATGAGTGGGTTTTATATGATTCACCCGGGAAATATGATCCGTTAATAAAATAACGCTGGAATATTTTCCAAGGTTCATTTTTCCTCTGAATTTTAGAATTTTCTAAAAGAAATATTATTTCTTTTTTAACTACCTTTTCATACGATTTGATATCATCAACATCGTCTTTGGCAATAGAGGCAAAGGCATTACCTTTTTCCTTTTGTGACAAATATGCCTGTAGCTCTGCATATAACGGGCTACCTTTTGGAATATCTTCTAAATGAACTGACGATGATGTCGCCTTTTGTGTTTCCTTGGAGTGCAAGTTTATCAAACTCATGCCTCCTCTCTGTAATATTGGCGAGTTTGATGAGGATCCATATGAAGATCCTGGCGAAGATCTCGGGCCAGATATTCCCCTTCCTTGCGAGTTATTTCCCTTGCCACGACCCTTGGTTACCCAAGGAGGGTCCATCCTACAGACATATCATTTTGTTTTAATCATCTATAAGATCGTAAAAGTCATAATAGTCTTGATAGTAATAATTCTGATCATCAAAATTACTTCTTCACAATTATAGATATTGAAGATATCCATCACCATACTATCAATGATTTTCCAGCAAATTAATTCCTTCAGATCTCTATTGAGAGGAAGGACCTTTAATATAGTAATTAAGGTTTTATCAGTAAAAAAGGGAGAAAGAGTAAGGGAATCTATCATGATGATAAATATTCTCTAGATAAGAAATCTGGGAGAGAGTTATCACTTCCCTTTTTATAATGAATTTCAAAATCAAAAGGGGCTAATTGTGCCTGCCACCTGGCGAATATTAATTTTGAGGCATCGTGTTTGAAGTTTTATCAAACATGTATTTAACAGATTGCGCATCTGTTTTTATCAAAAACTTTTGATTATATAAATCATCCTCACATGAATCAACGCGAAAGGTTTTTCGGCCAATTATAAAGATAATGAGTTAACATATTCGTTTGTTACAGATCTGGTAACCAAAGATATTAATGCCTTGATTAATATGAAAAAGAGTCATGTGGATTCTTTACAACTGGAGCTATTCAGTATGAGTATATTCGACTCTCTGAAATCTGTTAAGGTAAAGGAAAAAAATAAATTAATTTCTGAGCAGATTGCCGTTGACATTTGTGCAGATCATCCCAGTGCCTTTCCGAATCGCAAGAAGCATATTGTGACTCTTCCATATGAAGAAGGATTTTCTGAAGATGATATCCATACTAAATCTCGGCCCTGTCAAATGAACGCTGAATTAGTAGACTTCTGCAAGATTGCGATTGATAATCTTTTACAAAAGGGTTTGATAAAACCATCCAAGTCTCCTTGGTCATGCACAACCTTTTATGTTAATAACGCGGCTGAAAGGGAACGAGGCGTTCCAAGATTGGTTATCAACTATAAGCCTTTGAATAAATATTTGAAGTGGATTAGGTATCCTATTCCAAATAAAAAGGATTTATTGTCCAGATTATACGATGCCAATATATTTTTAAAGTTTGATTTAAAATCAGGTTATTGGCAAATTCAAATCTTCAAAGAACATTTTTATAGAACTGCTTTTAATGTTCCGTTTGGACAATACGAATGGAATGTCATGCCTTTTGGTTTGAAAAACGCCTCTTCTGAATTTCAGAAAATTATGAATGATATTTCCAACCCATATATGGATTTTGTTATCATTTATATCGATGACATTCTAGTATTTTCAAAGACATTTGAAATGCATATCAAGCATCTTGACATTTTAAAAAAAGTTGTGATACAAAATGGTTTGGTTATTTCGAAACCCAAAATGAGTTTATTCCAAACAGATGTTTGATTTTTAGGGCATCAAATCTGCCAGGGAAAGATTACCCCCATTCAAAGAGCCATTCATTTTGCTGACAAGTTTCTTGATGTTATTACAGACAGGACTCAGTTATAGAGATTTTTGGGAAGTTTAAATTATATCTCCCCATTTTACAAACATCTGTCTAGAGACTTGGGCCCGTTATATGACAGGCTAAAGAAGGATCATAAGTCTCCTTGGACTGAAAATCTTACCAACTTCGTCAAAGAAATCAAGCGGCGAGTGCAATCACTGTCGTGCTTAGCTCTAGCCAACCCTGCTTGGCAAAAGATTATTGAGACGGATGCGTCCAACAATGGATATGGTGGAATTCTTAAACAGATTAATCCCCATGATAAGAGCGAATATTTGATCAGGTTTCATTCAGACAAATGGAATGAAGCCCAAAACAAATATGCGACGGTAGCGCATGAAATGTTAACCATCGTTAAATGCATTCTAAAATTTCAGGACGATTTATACAACCAAAAGTTTTTGATATAAACTGACGCTCAATCAGTCAAATTTATGTTTGATAAAGATTTCAAGCATGATGCTTCGAAATTGATATTCGCCGGTGGCAAGCGCAATTTTGCCCCTTTTGATTTTGAAATTCAGTATAAAAAGGAAGTTGATAACTCTTTACCGAATTTCTTATCCAGAGAATACATTCAGTAATTATGGTTTTCAAAATCTTTCTTGATAATGCTACTCTTGTTACTATATTGAGGGTTCTTACACCGTTACTTAGAGATATGAAAAATTATATTATTCAGAACATTGTCGATAATATATTAAGTGAAGATTTCTCTCGTATTCAGATAGAATACTATTCAGATGGATATCTGATAGATTATTTTTTGGAATGATAATGAAAAGGTGCTATGTTTGCAGGATGGATCCACCTTGGATTCACGTCAAGGGAAGAGGAAGGGGAATAACAGCCCCGAGCAGAGGTAATTATGGTAATCCATCATACGGAGCCATGGTCAGATCATCGCAGGGATCATCATACTGATCCGACTCAAATTCTCCAGTTATACAAATAGGAAAAAAGAACTTTGATAAAAATATATAATGGTTTATAGTAAATTCTATAACAAATACATATAACTTCAGTACCAGACAAATAATCATAACCATGCAATTTTATACTTAATATTAAAGTATTTATCTAATTTTCATCATTCAAAGAAATTTGTAAATTAGGATAGGCGTTAAAATACACAGGGCAATAGGCCAAACTGGTTTGAACCGTCCCTATCAGGGATTCTTTCCAATTCTGATTTCTGCCAATCCTTAGAGATGCTATGAAGCTCTTAGGTAAACCTCTTAAACTGAGTGGCTTAAAAACAACTTGCACCAACCCAATATGCATAAATCTATATGTTTCTCTATACGGGGTAAAATCACTTTCAGACAATAATCTAAAAGTACCATGATCAGAATCCATTGTAATAGTTTCTTCTGTGGTCTTGACAATTTGTTTAAATCCCATTTTTTCAAAAGTACCCATTTGGTATATAACCTTGGGCTGAATTTTAGGATTAGTTCATTTATTAAGAAGATCTAGTTGTTGAGGAATATCATAATTCTCTTTTCTACTGTTTTTAACAGTAGTATGTTTTTTTAATGATGTTAATAAATTTAAGATGTGTCGGACTAACAACACCTATTTCTACTATCAACATGTTATAGTTGGCAGGATTGCTCCGATGTAACTACAGGTTCGTTTACGATTCATGTAATCTAAGGATGGAAAGATCTTTTACGGTTCCAACATAGTCCAAACAATACCTCAATAATGAATAACATGGGCTTTACCAGGAACACCAAAATAATCCAAGATCTTTCAATCCCTGGACTACACTACCTCAAACTTAGAGACATCGAAACAATCATTTTCTAGATCGCTTCGATGTAACTACAAGTCTGTCTGCAATCATGTAATCTAAGGATGGAAAGAACTTTTACGATTCCAACATAGCCCAAACAATACCTCAATAATGGTTAACATGGGCCTTACCAGGAACAACAGACTAAGCCAAGATTTTCCCATCTCTGGACTACACTCCTCGACCTTAGAGACATCGGAACAGTCCTTTTCTCACCATGTCTTAATAGTTTAAGTTGTTGTTAGTCCAACACGAGTTGCTTAACCTATCATTTAGGTTATTAAAATCTTTAAATCATTTTAAATAATAAAATAAGAAAGAGCAATACCTTAATTGGAGATCTTTCAGCAATAACTCTCCAAAGTATAAAGCAACAACAATATTTTATTTAGATATTAGTGAAATACAAAGGAAGTAATACAAAAAAGGTTGGCCAAAGCCTCCCTTATTCATACAAAGAGATCCTTATATAGAAAGGATATGAAGAAAAATCTAAAATTCATGACGTAAGGGCTTACGTCATGTTACATTATAGGACCGACATTGGGGTCCGTAACTTTATAAATGTATACAATTATTCTAACTTTTATAAAAGCTGGTGTCTTATCATCTAATCTTTTCTGGTCTCTTTTTCCTGTAGTTTGTCTGAACTGGAAGATTCTTCTATCTAGTTCTTGAACTGTTGAAGAATTGTTTTAATGTCCATCTCTTCCGTGCTATGAACACTTTTGGGATTCTCCTGCTATAAAAATGTCTTCTTCCTCATTGGATATAGCTATAGATATATTGTCCAAAGATTCTAGGCCCATATTTTTTAGTAAATCTTTCTTGACTTCTTCTATGTATGATGCAAGAAGTTCTAACTTGGAGATAGCCCCCTTCTCCATTTGTACTTTCCTTGTTATTCTTTTAAAAGGACTGATATTATCTCTACCTTGTATGACTTCTGATTGACGCTTACTAACCTCAATAGAATCGTTAATGGAGTCTATAATCTCCTGTCCATGGACCTTTCCTTCAGCATCTCTCTGGAGTGATTTACTCCAAAATTTTGTATGAAATTTTCTCCTTAAGCAAGGAAATACTTCTTCATTCATTTTGGGCTTCTATTGTCCATTTCATTATCCATGGAATAGAGAATTCTATTAAAAAAAACACATTAATGGCATTCCTTTAAAATATATATCATATTTTGTAATTTTATTAATTTGTTTGATACATCAACCCATTCAGCATATAATTTTTTGTATTCTTCCGAGAGTATATTCACAGACAGGCCATATAAAATCCACCACTGACAAAACCAATTTGGTATATGTTGTTTAAAGACATGAGACATATTTTTATAAATCATGAGTGCTTTTTATTAGCATTCTCATATAACAAAGCTTTATTAAAGATTTTGATATAACCCCAGTAATTAAATCTGACCGCAATCATTTGTTCTAGATGAGTGTATTCCCTTTACTTCATGGTGCTTATTCCCCATTTCTCTGGGGTGAATATCATTTTTATAATAAATTTTGAGAAGTTATAAACCTTTTTAGTAGTGGTTGGGTAAAAGTGCTGAAATTCAGCAGACCCAATGGATGAGAGTATTGCCTCATAATGCATTTTGTATTTGTAAGTTGGGACAACATATGATGTTGTATCAAAATATCTGGTCATAATCTGCCATTGATTGTCTTTCCATTTTAAGTCTATTGGCTCAAGAAGAAGTATTACTTCATCTTTTTTAATTTTTATCAAATACTTCAATATTAACATTTCCTTCCTCAGTAACGGCTGAAGAATAAGATGGTGGTTTATTACCCTGAACTTGTCTGAATTGTATAAAATTCATGAATTATATGTACATCGGATGTACAGTATTAATTCCTGATGTGCTTGTGTATGCTTCTGCAATGTTCGAAGCTATTTGCTTCTGATTTTCTATTTGAACCAAAATATTATTTCTTTCCACAGGTGCTTTTCCTCTTCCTCTATTAGAGGAAGAACTTCCAGACGGCCTCATCATCCTGCTATTAAGAGACAAAGAGTTATTAACTTAAATATTATCTAGTAAGAAAATCAGGAAGACTATTATATATTCCTTTTTTATAATGTATTTCAAAATCGAATGGTGCCAACAATGCTTGCCATCTTGCAAACATTTGTTTAGAAACATCATATTTTACGTCTTTATTAAAGATGAATTTAGTTCCTTGACAATCAGTTTTTATGACAAACTTTTGATTATATAAGTCTCCTTGGAATTTCAAAACACTTTTGACTATAGTCAATATCTCTTTAGCTATAGTGGCTTAATTTTTTTGGCTATTATTCCATTTTCCAGAATAAACCTGGATAAGATACTCTTGCCCTTTATTAGGAGAGATTTTTTTTAAAATTCCTCCATAGACAATGTCTGAAGTATCTGTCTCCACTATCTTTGCCAATTTGGATTAGCTAAAGTGAGACAAGGCAAGTTATTAACTTTTGTCTTAATATGTTTTACTGCTTCCGTGTGGTCCTTCGACCAAGCTTGAGGATTATTTTTGAGTCTATCATACAAAATGGACGTATCTCTGGCTAGATCCTTTATAAAAGGAGAAATATAATTTAAGCTTCCTAAAAATCGTTGGAGCTGGGTTTTATCACTTATGATATCAGGGAACTTGGAAGCAAATTTTATACTTCTTTGAATAGGAATTATTTTTCCTTTTTCTATATTGTGCCCTAAAAACCTGACATTTGTTTGAAAAATATGCATTTTTGGTGTAGTTATGACCAAGCCATTTTGGATAATAATTTTCTTAAATAAATCAAGGTGTTTAAAGTGCATTTACAAAGTTTTTGAACACTAATATATCATCTATATAAACAATAATAATATTGCTAAAAGGGTTAAAAATATCATTCATAATCTTCTGAAATTCTGAAGGGGCATTTTTTAAACCAAAAGGCATGACATTTCATTCATATTGTCCCATTAAAACATTAATAGTTGTTTTATATTTATCCTCTTAAGAATTTTGGACTTGTCAATAACCCGATTTTAAATCAAATTTTGAAAATATAATTGCATCATGAAGTTGATCTAGCAAATATTTTTTATTAGGAATATGATATCTGATCCATTTTACAACTTTCTTAAGAGGTTTATATTTATAATCAATCTAGGTACTCCTCGTTCCTGCTCAACCTGTTTATTAACATAGAAAGCAGTAAAAGACCATTGAGACTTTGAGGGCCTTATTAATCCCTTCTGCAAAAGAGTATTAAATTCTCTTTTACATAAGTCTAGATATTCAGAATTCATTTCGTAAGGTCTTTTATTGGGAATATTATCCTGAGAAAATTCTTCTTAATATGGAAGGCTTACTACATGCTTTTTCCTTTCCTAAAACACATTTGGATGGTCCCCACATATTTGTAGAGAGAATTGATTCCTTAAATTTTCAATTTTTCCTTGAATTTTAGGATTTTGTAAATTCTCTTCTATAGTGAGACTCCAAATCTCATTTTTAAGAAAACCAATTTGCTTATTTTTTAAAGAAATCATATCTTTAACTTCATTTACAAATTTTAAAAATGGTTGAGATTTAAAATCTATTCTTATTTTTCTTCCTTCAAAAGTACCAGTTATTCTGGTCTCATCCCATAAGGTTATAGGATATATATGCCAGAAAAAAGGCATTCCTAAGATAATTTCGTTAGAAATATTTTTATCAATACAAAATTTACAGGCATACAAATATTATTTGTACATATAAGCTTTAGGAATTTAATATTCAATATCCATTTTATGACCGCTAGCAATTCGAAGACTATGAGTAGTCTTCTTAAAATATCTTAACGAAATTAATCCTTTCTGGATAAAATTTAAATCAGCTCCAATATCAATAAGAGCAGTAAAGTCTTTTTTCTAACGAAGGATAACTACAAATGAAGTTGGACTAACAGCAACTTAAACTATTAAGACATGGTGAGAAAAGGACTGTTCTGATGTCTCTAAGGTCGAGGTAGTGTAGTTCAGGGATTGAAAGATCTTGGCTTAGTCTAATGTTAATGGTAAGGCCCATGTTAACCATTATTGAAGTATTTTTTGGGCTATGTTGGAACTGTAAAAGTTCTTTCTATCCTTAGATTACATGAATCGTAAACGAACCATAAGTTACATCGAAGAGATCCTGCCAACTATAAAATGGTATTACATCCATGTTGATAGTAGAAATAGGTGTTATTAGTCCAACACATCTTAATTTTATGAACATCATTAAAAAACATACTGTTAAAAAATAGTAGAAAAGAGGAATATGATATGCCTCAACAACTAGATCTTCTTAATAAATGGACTATTCCTAAAATTCAGCCCTAGGTTATATACCAAATGGGTACTTTTGTAAAAATGGGATTTAAACAAATTATCAAGACCACAGAAGAAATTATTACTGTAGATTCTGATCATGGTACTTTTAGATTATTGTCTGGAAGTGATTTTGCCCCGTATAGAGAAACATATAGTTTTATGCATATTGGGTTGGTGCAAGTTGCTTTTAAGCCACTCACTTTAAGAGGTTTACCTGAGAGCTTCATAGAAACTCTAAGGGATAACATAAATTAGAATTGGAAAAAATTCTCCAAAAATAATATAAACCCTGATATTTCTAATATTGAGCAGACACCTGATGGGACAGTAAAAATTAAATTCACTTATCATAATTTATTGATAAATTATGCTGATAATATAGGTTTTTCTTCAAGAATGCTAGATCTAACTCATCTTACATATCTCATGTTGATTATATTATTGATATGCCATCTAGAGCACTACTTCTCAGATTAGAGATGAAGACAACTTCAGAGCATCCACTTCTTATATGAAAGAAGGAAAAAGAGTTGATATTAATAAAATTGAAAATCATATTGTTACTCCTAATTTGGAGCCTACTATGTCTATGGACTTCCCAAATCGTTTGAATGGATAGATCGGAACTTGATTTAGATTGGGATTTCCGGTAAGAAAATAGATTTCAAATGAATTTTTCAGCCCAAATGGTAACCTTTTAGAAAATGGTTTTTAAAAAGTTTTGATAAAACTCAACAAACATTTTTCCAAGAAGATTTTTATAAATATCTTTCTAAGGTTAATAAAGCTATTGCATTCGTACCATGGTTCATGACAAAATACGTTTATGATTATATTTTCATGTTAGAACAAGATTATAAATTATTTGATGGTACTATTACCAAATCTCTTTGAACTCATCAACAGTCTTTCCAAATTGAAAAACATAATAAGACTTTGTATTTTACGGCATTCGCAAAAATATTTGAAAGTGATTCTGCTCTTATTTCTGCTAAGCATATTAAAACATTGATAAGGCAAAACAATTACACGAATGTCTATGTAAGCTTTCTAGGAGAACATATTCTTTCTTTAAATGATAAAATTAGCCATTTATGTTCTGAATTAGAGAAGTCTAAAAACCCTGATAAAGGAAAGGAGAAGGCTACTCCTACTATTCAACCCCCTCTAGAAATTAATGACTTTAAATTATCAAAACCTGATAATATTGAAATATTGCTTCAAGAAAGGTTTCAGGGGTTAAATATTAATCCCCTCCAACTAAGCTTAGCTGATGCAACTGATAGGAATAATATTCCAGATGAAATTAATAAAATCTCAAATAAACATGCTAGAAAACTGGTTCAAAGGATGTATTACTATCCTAGGCCTACTCCTCAAGATATTCTCTCGAAGGAGCAAGAATGTTACGTCTCCAATAGTTTTAGCGGGACAGAAATTTATGAGTGGAATATTGATGGTTTTACTGATAGGTAAATTTATACTTTGTCTCATAGAATTCTTATGTATAGTACTATCTTCAAGGCGAACAAGAATTTTGAAAAGGATACAGCCAACATGATTATTGCCGGATTTACAGGCCAATTAAAGGGTTGGTGGGATAATTATCTCTCAGAATCCCAACGTATGGCCATTTTGAATGCTTTTAAGGATGAAAATGAAATGATTCCAAATGTAGTCTACACCTTGGTCCTAACCGTTATAGAACATCTTTCTGGAAGATAGTTGGATAATAGTGAAACCATTAGGACAATGCTCCAAAACCTTAGATGTAGAACTCTTTCATCATTTAGGTGGTACAAGGATGTTTTCCAATCTAGAGTTATGGAACTACCAGAATGTAATAACTCCCACTGAAAGTCCAAGTTTATAGACGGACTCCCTGCATTATTTGTAGAAAGGGTTTGAAAAGCCCTTAGAGGAGATGGGGTGAGTATTAATTACGATGATTATACTTATGAAAAACTTATAAGTGTTTTCACCCAAGAAGGCCTCTCTTTGTGCAATGAGATCAAGTTGAATCAACAAATTAAAAGATATCATTGGAATGAGAGACAACAATTAGAAAAAATTTGTGAGCAATTCGCATTCAATATGCCTAAATCCTCTAAGAAGTCTAATAGACATAGAGGAAAAAGAGATTATAAGGAAAAGCCTCATAAGTAGTACAAAAAAAAAAGAAACGGTTAGCCAACCGTGAAAGAAGAAAAATGGATTATAAGGGGAAAAGTGAATTTTTGTAGAAAGAACAAATCAAATGTCTGTCACAAATATGGTAGAATAGGTCATTATACTGGAGATTGTAAGGTCAAAGATAAGATTAAGAGTCTTGATATAAAGATAATATTAAAGATTCCTTATGTAAGATCCTCTTAAATTCGTCTTCGGGTGGTTCTAGCCCTAATTGTAGTGATGGAGAGGAGTCCTCTACAAGCAAAGATCTGAGGGTTCTTCATGAAGAAAATTTTATGACCTCTTCCGAAAAAGAATGTATATCTTGTCAAATTGGCCAACCTTGTGATAATAAGGACAAAGACGAATTCTATCAGTTGTATTCTCAATTCAATGATTTAAATATCAATGTTATCAGTAATGATAATTGGGTAGAGATGCTCAAGATGATTGATGATCCAATGTTAAGATCCCAAATTATTGACAAAATTGGTAGTACTAGTACCTCCACTAGTAATACTATAATTCCTAAAAGAAATTTCACCCATAATAATATTTATATTATGGCAGAAGTAAGGAGACAGCTAAAACTTAGGTCTCAAAGGGATCATATTCCCACTACAATTCAAGATTTGGTTGAGGAGATTAATAATCTCAAAAAAGAAATATCTTCTCTCAAAAATCATAATATGGTTCTTGATGAAAGAGTTAATTATATAGAAAATAAGGATGATAATAATCATCATGGGAAACAGGTTATGGTTGAAGGTAATCTTTTTTATATTCGTAATGAGTTTACAGATAATAAAAATTTATTTTTAGAAACTATTCAGCTCATTAGAGTTGATAAATGTTGACATGTTGACATAATCGCTAGTTTGTTAGTTTGTTATTAATTCTTATCAAGTTGTTAGAGTAGATTTAGATTAAGTTGTTAAAGTAGTTCCTTAGTTTTAGTCAACTTAGTTACATATTAAGTTGTTAGAATAGTTCCTTAGAAGTAGTCAAGTTAGTTACATCTTACTTGAATTTAAGTTGATGTTACATTTGAATAAGATTCATTCAAGTTTGCTTTAATTCTCAATCTCTTTATGGTATTAGAGCATCTCTAAAACTCTCACGAGTCCGATCCAAATTTTTTTCTCTCTCTCTTTGCGTCCAAACATGGTTGTTCCTGCTACCACCATTGATAATGCTGCTGCAGTTCCGACTACCACTCATGTGGTACAGTTCAATCTAGCTGCCCAATTACCTATCAAACTGCAAGGCAACCTCAACTTTTCCACCTGGAAGGCGCAACTAGTGATGCTACTCAATGGACACAAGCTCCTTGGGCACCTTACTGGTGCCAAATCTGCTCCGCCGACCACTATCACACAAACTGATAGTACCATCTCCAATCCTGAATATGAGTTGTGGTTTTGCCAAGATCAATTAATTCAACAGGCAATGATGGCATCCGTTGACCCCACCATTGCTCCCATTGTTGCAACTGCCTCTTCGGCAAACATAGCTTGGGATCTCCTTCATACAACTTATGCCAATAGGAGTCACACTCGCATCTTCAGCTTACAAGATCAGTTGCAAAACATGAAAAAGGCTTCCAAAATAGTTGCTACTTACCTACAAGAGATCAGATCAATTGTTGATGCTCTCAAAGTAGCCGGCTCTCCGGTGGCTGATGATGAACTAGCAGTCATGATCTTATGTGGCCTAGGTCATGAGTACCGTGAAATCACTGCCGTTATAAGAGCGCGCGACACAGCCCTAAGCTTTGAGGAGCTATTCCAAAAACTCACGGACCATGAACTCTTTCTCAAACATCAAGATATTGACAGGTCATCCTCCATCATCACGGCTGTAGTTGCACAAAGGACAAACTTTCAGCCCCAACATCAGAAAAATAATCGTCGCTTCCCAAATCAATCTTCAAGACCACAAGCTCCACGACAGGCAGACCCTAGAAATCAACAGAATGGGAGACTACCCAGGCAAGCGGTAAAATGCCAACTTTGCCAAAAGATCGGTCACACAGCTGATATGTGTCGCTCAAAATCACACAACCACTTTGAAGCTAAGGTCAACTTTGTGTCAAATCATCACTCAGATGCAAATCCTTGGATTCTTGACTCTGGATCAACTCATCATGTCACAACCGAGTCAGCTAATCTTGAAGGATATACTGGCAATGAGGAAGTGTCCATGGGTGACGGTAAAACTATTCCCATTACTCACACTGGTTTAACTCAAATTAAGGCTTCTAACTCCAATTTCATGCTTTCTAACACTCTTTGTGCTCCATCTATCAAAAAGAACCTTATTTCTGTTGCTAAGTTTTGCACTGACAATCTGACCTCAATCGAATTTTTTCCACACTCTTTTCTTGTGAAAGATCTCAAAACTTGGAGACTGCTGGTACAAGGCCGGAATAAACATGGACTCTATGAGTGGCCACAGAGGGATCATGTGTCACCTTCCCCAAACTTCACCTCCACTAAAGTTTCTCATCAACTGTGGCATCATCGCTTGGGTCACCCTCATCTGAAAATCTTAGACTTAGTACTGAATAAATTTTCACTTCCCTTTTCCACCAAATAAAAGTTTCATTTTTGTAATTTGTGCTCATCAAATAAAGCTATCGTTTGCCATTTCAACGACTCACTTTAAATAGTAATGCACCACTTCAAACTTTGTTTAGTGATTTATGGGGTCCATCACCCATTTTATCCATTGATAAAAAGTTGTATTACTGCATTTTTGTTGATCACTACACCAAATACACTTGGTTGTATACAATCAAAAACAAAAGTGAAGTCCCTTCAATTTTTGCAAACTTTCATCCTTTAGTGGAAAAATATTTCAAACACAAAATTGTCTCACTTTATACTGATGGAGGGGGTGAATACACAGGTCTTAAACAGTACCTACAATACCATGGCATTCAACATTTGATCTCCCCACCCTACACGCCCCAACGAGTTCCAATCGCTGAACGACGACATCGTCACATAGTCGAAACAGCCCGAACTCTTCTCAATGAAGCCTTATTACCATCTGAACTATGGTCTTTTGCCTGTCACCATGTTGTCTATCCCATAAATAGACTACCTACACCTGGCCTGAATAATGATTCTCCTTATAAAAAATTGTTTGGCGAATCGCCAAAATACTCTTCGCTGAAAATTTTTGGTTGTCTTTGTTATCCATGACTTAAGCCATATACAACAAATAAATTTCAGCCTAGATCTACACCGTGTGTCTACTTAGGAGTTTCTACTGTTCATCATGCACACCTCTGCTTTAATCCTGTGCACTCAAAACTTTTCGCTAGTCGTGATGTTCAATTTTGTGAAGATATTTTTCCTTTCACTCAAATGTTCTCACACTTGAAAAATAAGTTTTCCACGTTACAATGGGAAATCATAGAGTCCCAAGTCGGTAAGGATACTCATCCGGAAGTCCAATTAAATTTGGACTCCAATCTTGTTCCAACTCTTCCGCCCCCTATTCCTATCACCCTAACAGTTCCCTCTCATTCAAACACTCTAGAGTCCATCATTGAAAGGCAACTACCAGCAGTCTCCACTTCATCAGGTATGATTCCTATATCTTCCCAACCTCCTCCACTATTTAATGAAGCAGCCCACAACACCTCTCAACCATTATACTATTCCCGTCGGCCACCAATCACCCAGCAGCCAGCAATTATGTCACCAGCCGATGTCCCTCCACCATCCGGTGTCCCTCCACCATCCGGTGTGGTCACAAGGTCCAAAAACAATATCTTCACACCAAAGAAAAAGTTCAGCTTATTGGCTAACCTTTCTCCCACTCCAAATACCTTTAAGCAAGCAATTAAGCACATTGAATGGAAGAATGCAATGGATCTGGAATACGAAGCCTTACTGAAAAACCAAACTTGGGAACTAGTACCTAGGGACCCGATAAATAATGTTGTTGATTGTAAGTGGTTATTTCGCATTAAAAGGAAAGCTGATGGTTCTATTGACAGGTACAAGGCGCGATTAGTCGCAAAAGGTTTCACACAATGTCCAGGACTGGACTTTCATGAAACTTTCAGTCCGGTTGTCAAACCAACCACCATCAGAATTGTACTTTCTACTGCAATTCAAAATAACTGGAAAGTGCAGCAGCTTGACGTGAATAATGCATTTTTGCAAGGCAACTTACAGGAGCAAGTATTCATGGCACAGCCGAAAGGCTATGTCAACCCTGATTTTCCAAATCATGTCTGCCGTCTCAAAAAGGCCATTTATGGCCTAAAACAAGCTCCTCGTGCATGGTATGAAGCTCTCAAATCTCACTTGACTAAAATTGGGTTTGTTAAGTCTGAATCAGATGCTTCTCTATTTATTTTTACATCTGAAGTTGTCACGATGTATATTCTAGTGTATGTTGATGATATCCTCATTACTGGGAATTACCCAAACTTGGTCACACATGTAATCAACTCTCTGGCTTACAAGTTCTCCCTAAAGAGCCTTGGTGAACTCAACTATTTTTTGGGGATCGAAGTCAAACATGTTCCAAATGGGATTATCTTATCACAATCCCGATACATACTTGAGATTCTCTCAGATGTGGATATGACCGACTGTAAAAGAGTTACGACACCCATGTGCTCAAGTTTACCACCCAAAGCAGGCAATGGTTCACCTCCTGCCGATGCAACCTTGTATCGACGCACCATTGGTAAATTGCAATACTTATCATTCACGCGTCCTGATATTGCCTTTGCAGTTAACAAAATATCACAGTTTATGCAATCCCCAAGTCTGGAGCATTGGAAAGCAGTAAAAAGAGTGCTTCGATACCTCAAGGCATCCTCAACATCGTGCCTGCAAATCTCTAGCCACTCTGATAGTAATCTGTATATATACGCCGATGCTGATTGGGTAAGTGATCCATGTGACAGAATATCCACATCTGGATACATACTCTTCTTGGGACCAAATACAATCTGTTGGTCCTCTAAAAAGCAACAATCAGTTGCTCGGTCCTCTACTTAAGCAGAATACAAATCGGTAGCCAATGCACTCTCTGAACTTACTTGGGTACACAATTTGTTGACTGAATTACGATATCCAGTCTCGCAAACGCCAAGCATTTTTTGTGATAATATTGGTGTTTCATATCTCAGCAAGAACCCAGTCTTCCACACTAAGATGAAGCACATTGCAATAGACTTTCACTACCTCCGCAACAGTGTGAACTCAGGTAGAGTAATAGTCAAATATCTTCCTGCCGGGGATCAAATTGCAGAAACTCTCACAAAGCCGCTGCCCAAGCCTGCCTTCCTTCGGTGTTTATCCAAGTTAGGCGTTGTTGCACCACACCTAACTTGAGGGGGTGTGTTGACATGTTGACATACTCGCTAGTTTGTTAGTTTGTTATTAATTCTTATCAAGTTGTTAGAGTAGATTTAGATTAAGTTGTTAAAGTAGTTCCTTAGTTTTAGTCAACTTAGTTACATACTAAGTTGTTAGAATAGTTCCTTAGAAGTAGTCAAGTTAGTTACATCTTACTTGTATTTAAGTTGATGCTACATTTGAATAAGATTTATTCAAGTTTGCTTTAATTCTCAATCTCTTTAATAAACCCTTGGCAAAAATAACTATTTTTATTGATTATAACTTGAAAATTTTTTTATTGCTCTTATTGATAGTGGAGCTGATTTAAATTGTATCCAGGAAGTATTAATTCCGTCAAGATATTTTAAGAAGACTACTCATAGTCTTCGAAATGCTAGCGGTCATAAAATAGATATTGAATATAAATTCCTAAAGCTTATATATGTACAAATATTATTTGTATGCCTGAAAGTTTTGTGTTGATAAAAACACATTTCTAACGAAATTATCTTAGGAATGCCTTTTTCTGGCACATATATCCTATAACCTTATGGGATGAGACCGAAATAACTGGTACTTTTGAAGGAAGAAAAATAAGAATAGATTTTATATCTCAACCATTTCCAAATTTGTAAATGATGTTAAAGATATGATTTCTTTAAAAAATAAACAAATTGATTTTCCTAAAAATGAGATTTGTAGTCTCACTATATAAGAGAATTTACAAAATCCTAAAATCCAAGGAAAAATTAAAAATTTAAGGAGTCAATTCTCTCTACAAATATGTGGGGACCATCTAAATGTGTTTTGGGAAAGGAAAAGGCGTGTAGTCAGCCTTCCATATGAAGAAGAATTTTCTGATGATAATATTCCCACTAAGGCAAGACCTTGCCAAATGAATATCGAATATCTAGACTTATGTAAAAAAGAAATTAATACTCTTTTGCAGAAGGGATTAGTAAGGCCCTCAAAGTCTCAATGGTCTTGTACTACTTTCTATGTTAATAAACAGGCTGAGCAAGAACGAGGAGTACCTAGATTGGTTAAAAATTATAAACCTCTTAATAAAGTTTTAAAATGGATCATATATCCTATTCCTGATAAAAAAGATTTTCTAGATCGACTTCATGATGCTACTATATTTTCAAAATTTGATCTAAAATCGGGTTATTAGCAAATCCAAATTTCTGAAGAGGATAAATAAAAAACAGGTTTTAATGTTCCAATGGGACAATATGAATGGAATGTCATGTCTTTTGGTTTAAAAAATGCCCCTTCAAAATTTTAGAAGATTATGAATGATATTTTTAATCCTTTTAGAAATTTTATTATTGTTTATATAGATGATATCTTAGTATTTCCAAAAACTTTGGAAATGCACTTTAAACACATTGATTTATTTAAGAAAATTATTATCCAAAATGGCATAATCATATCTAAACCAAAAATGCATATTTTTCAAACGAATGTCAGGTTTTTAGGGCACAATATAGAAAAAGAAAAAATAATTCCTATTCAAAGAAGTATAGAATTTGCTTCCAATAAAACCCAGCTCCAACGATTTTTAGGAAGCTTAAATTATATTTCTCCTTTTATAAAGGACATAGCCAGAAATACGACCATTTTATATGATAGACTCAAAAAGAATCCTCAAGCTTGGTCGAAGGACCACACGGAAGCAGTAAAATATATCAAGACAAAAGTTAATAACCTGCCCTGTCTCACTTTAGCTAATCCAAAATGGCAAAAGATAGCGGAGACAGATGCTTCAGACATTGGCTATGGAGGAATTTTAAAACAAATCTCTCCTAATAAAGGGCAAGAGTATTTTATCCAGTTTTATTTTGAAAAATGGAATAACAGCTAAAATAATTATGCCAATGTAGCTAAAGAGATATAAGGAGACTTATATAATCAAAAGTTTGTCATAAAAACTGATTGTCAAGCAGCTAAATCCATATTTAATAAAGACGTAAAACATGATGTTTCTAAACAAATGTTTGCAAGATGGCAAGCTTTGTTGACATCGTTCGATTTTGAAATACATTATAAAAAGGGAACAAATAATAGTCTTCCAAATTTTTTTAATAGAGAATATTGAAGTTAATAACTCTTTGTCTCTTAATAGCAGGATGATGATGTTGCCTGGAAGAAGAGGGAGAGGAAAAACACATATGGAAAGAGATAATATGTTGGCTCAAATAGGAAATCAGAAGCTAATAGCTTCGAACATTACAGAAGCATACACAAGAACATCGGGAATTAATACTGAACATCAGATGTACATGGAGTTCATGAATTTTATACAATCCAGACAAGTTCAGGGTAATAACCCGCCATCTTATTCTTCAGCCGTTGCTGGGGAAGGAAATGAAAATATTGAAGTATTTGATAAAAATGAAAAGATGAAGTAATACTTCTTCTTGAGCCAATCAACTTACAATGGAAAGACAATCCATGGCATATTATGACCATATATTTTGATACAGTATCATATGTTGTCCCAACTTACAAATACAGAATGCATTATGAGGTAATACTTTCATCCATTGGGTCCGTTGAATTCCAGCACTTTTACCCAGCCACTACTAAAAAGGTTTATAACTTTTCAAAATTTATTATACAAAAGATATTCACCCCAGAGGAGTGGGGAATAAGCACAATGAAGGCAAGGGAATACACCCATTCAGAGCAAAAGATTGCGGTCAAATTTAATTACTGGAATTATATCAAAAACTTTAATAAATCCTTGTTATATGAGTGCTAATAAAAAGCACTCATGATTTATAAAAATATGCTCCCATGTCTTTAAAGAGCATATACCAAATTGGTTTTGTTAGTGGTGTATTTTATATGGCCCGTCTGTGAATATACTCCCGAAAGAATACAAAACAATTATATGTTGAATGGGTTGATGTATCACCCAAATTAATTAAATTATAAAAAGATGATATATATTTTAAAGGAATGCCATTAATGTATTTTTTTCATAGAATTCTCTATTCCATGAATAATGAAATGGACAATAGAAATCCAAATGAATGAAGAAGGATTCCCTTGCTTAAGGAGAAAATTTCATACAAAATTTTGGAGTAAATTACTCCAGAGAGATGCTGAAGGAAAGGTCCATGGACAGGAGATTATAGACTCCATTAACGACTCTATTGAGGTTAGTAAGAGTCAATCAGAAGTCATACAAGGCAGAGATGATATCAACCCTTCTAAACAAATAACAAGGAAACTACAAATGAAGAAGGGGCCTATCTCCAAATCAGAACTTCTTGCATCATACATGAAAGAAGTCAAGAAAGATTTAATAAAAAAGTTGGGCATAGAATTTTCGGACAATATATCTATGGTTACATCCAATGAGGAAGAAGACACATGTATAGCAGGAGAATCCCAAAGTGTTCATAGCACGGAAGAAATGAACATTGAAACATTTCTTCAATAGTTCAAGAACCAGATATAGAAAAATCTTCCAGTTCAGACAAACTACATGGAAATGAGACCAGAAAAGACTAGATGATAAGACACTAGCTTTTATAAAAGTTAGAATAATTATATACTTTTATAAAGTTACCGACCCCAATGTCGGTCCAATAATGTAACATGATGTAAGCCATTACCTCAATAATGGTTAACATGGGACTTACCAGGAACACCAGACTAAGCCAAGATCCTCCCATCTCTGGACTACACTACCTCAACCTTAGAGACATCGGAACAATCCTTTTCTCACCATGTCTTAATAGTTTAAGTTGCTTTTAGTCCAACATGAGTTGCTTAGCCTATCATTTAGGATATTAAAATCTTTAAACGTTTTAGATAATAAAAGAGGAAAGAGCAATACCTTAATTGGGGATCTTTCAATAATAACTCTCCAAAGTATAAAGCAACAACAATATTTTATTTAGATATTCGTAGAATACAAAGGAAGTAATACAAGAAAGGTTGGCCAAAGCTTACCCCTATTCATACAAAGAGATCCTTATATAGAAAGGACCTGAAGAAAAATCTAAAATTAATGACGTAAGGGCTTACGTTATGTTACATTATTGGACCGACGTTTGGATCCGTAACTCTATAAAAGTATACAATTATTCTAACTTTTATAAAAGCTAGTGTCTTGTCTTCTAGTCTTTTCTGGTTTCCTTTCCTTGTAGTTTATCTGAACTGGAAGATTCTTCTATCAGATTCTTGAACTGTTGAAGAAATGTTTCAATGTCCATCTCTTACGTGCTATGAACACATTGGGATTTTCCTGCTATACATGTGTCTTCTTCCTCATTGTATGTACCATAGATATATTGTCCGAAAATTATATGCCCATATTTTTTATTAAATCTTTCTTGACTTCTTCCATGTATGATGCAAGAAGTTCTGATTTGGAGATAGCCCCCTTCTTCATTTGTAGTTTCCTTGTTATTTATTTAAAAGGACTGATATCATCTCTGCCTTGTATGACTTTCGATTGACGCTTACTACCCTCAATAGAGTCGTTAATGGAGTCTATAATCTCTTGTCCATGGACTTTCCCTCAGCATCTCTCTGGAGTAATTTACTTCAAAATTTTGTATGAAACCTTCTCCTTAAGCAAGTGAATCCTTCTTCATTCATTTGGACTTCTATTGTCCATTTCATAATCCATGGAATAGAGAATTCTATGGAAAAAAAACATTAATGGATTTCCTTTAAAATATATATCATCTTTTTGTAATTTTATTATTTTGGGTAATATATTAACCCATTAAGCACATATGTATTCTTCTGGGAGTATATTCACAGACGGGCCATATAAAATCCACCATTGACAAAACCAATTTGGTATATGTTGTTTAAAGACATGGGAGCATATTTTTATAAAACGTGAGTGCTTTTTATTAGCATTCTCATATAACAAGGCATTATTAAAACTTTCGATAAAATCCAGTAATTAAATCTGACCGCAATCTTTTGCTCTGGATGGGTGTATTTCCTTTCCTTCATTGTGATTACTCCCCATTCCTCTGGGTGAATATCATTTTTATAATAACTTTTGAAAAGTTATAAACCTTTTTAGTAGTGGCCGGGTAAAAGTGCTAGAATTCAACAGATCCTGTGGTTGAGAGTATTACTTCATAATGCATCTAGTATTTGTAAGTTGGGACAACATATATATGATGTTGTATCAAAATACCTGGACATAATCTGTCAAGGATTGTCCTTAAATTGTAAGTCTATTGGCTCAAGAAGAAGTATTACTTCATCTTTTTCATTTTTATCAAATACTTCAACATTTTCATTTCCTTCCTCAGCAACGAATGAAGAGTAAGATGGCAGGTTATTAGCTTGAACTTATCTGGATTGTATAAAATTCATGAATTCCCTGTACATCAAATGAATGATGATGATGATGATGAAATATAGCTAAAGTAAAGTTATCATAAGATATAAATCATTTGTATTTTCTTTGGTTGAATGTATGTCAATCTATTATTCTTGTTGCGTTTACTCTCTAAATGTTCTAGACATTATTACAAATTGTGTAAAATATCTAACAAAATCCACATAGTTATGACTAGTATGTTGAATATATTTTGTGAACATTTGGTAATGAATGATGTATTATTAAGATTACTAGCAAATGGTAAATTAGCTATTCATTATGATTTACTATTATTTCCTTTTTCCTTTTCTAATTTTTCACGTGTAAGCTGATGTAGCTCGTGAAATACATGTGTTATCCGCGTGTTAGCTTTGGTAGACAATGTTACACATATACTCGCAGTAATTCCATTTGTTGTGTTGGAGAATAAGTACAAGTATGACATTACGAGGTAACAACGAGGATTTTTTGTCGCAAGCTTCCTATGAAAGGCAAAGTTAAGTGGATGTCGATAGTTCAGGGTAATTTTTTTTTTTTTATGGAAGCTAATGAGTGGGAAAACAGATAAAAGGGAGAAATTATTAGGTTCGAACGAATCAGGGCGTCATGCAGTGTTGCCCCCAATTGCACACGCAAGTGTATGTGGTCACGCAAGTAATATAGTGGCTCTTAAAAGAACCATATTATCGAACCCAAAGGACTTGTCAATTAACTATTTTTACTAAATTATATTGGTCTAATTATTTATTTGAGAGTGTCAAAAGAAAAGAATGCAGGAATAAAATAATATAAGATTACTTACAATAGTTGGAAAATCCCAGGGTTGCAGCATGTATTAAATCTCATGTATCATATTATCGACTTAGAACTAATTTTAGTTGTCAAGTTACTGATTTAAAGGGTTAATTGTATGAGTCGGGTTACACACCTCTAGTCGCCTACTCCAGTTAACTATCTAACTACATTGTTGAGCAGGCATAAACAGACTAACTGGCGAGCATTATATTTCATCTTGTTTCGTAACCAAGCAAGTTGTTCGTCTGGGCGTCAATCCTGAATACAAATCACCTCAATTAAATGGATCGATCGAGCTCTCTATATTCTCTGGTCTATCTAATCCCTCCTCTCTCGATTTTAAGATTAGACAATAGATTTATCTCTAGATGGCCAGTCAAGAAATACTAAAACAAGAATATAGAAGTAACTTATAATGGCAACCAATAATTAATTCATAAACCTTAAATATTCAACATTTGATTCGTAGCGACAGCCCCAGAACAAGGGCGTTTAGTCACTAATCTCTAAGAAAAGAAAGAAGAAGAAAAGAACCCTAAAAAGTATTGACGATTTTTTACTTGATGCCCTCTGATTGATCTCCTATAATTGAATGCCTCTAATAATTATTTCAATGAAATATTTATAGATGGAGTAAACCCTAAATAAAATAATTGAGTCCAAAGCAAATTAGGAATTCAAAACCAAACGGAATTGGATTTCCGTACAGTGGTTCGCCGCCTCAAACTGTTTGCTCTCTTCAGAATCTGCCACATGGCAGCAACTTGCAATTCAATTAGAATTCTGCCGATCTTTTCCATATATATAAATATTAATATAATATTTAATTTAATCTATTAAGTTGTCTCCTTGATTTCCTTCTTCAACCTTCTATCTTTAATTCGTTTTAGCTCCAAACTTTTTCAACTTTACACCAATTTACTCCTATAAATAAAATACATTATTTAGCACAATTCATAAAATTCATGCTCAAAAAGAACAGGTATAAATAATAAATGTGAGGCAAATAATGATTAAAAATATGTATTTTTTGCCTCACATCAACACCCCACACTTAAACTTTTGTTCGTCCTCGAGCAAGCATTAAAGCTCATCTCAAATAAATCCTACTAGGTTTGTCATCACTTTGGTTAATACAAACAATTAGGCCATATACCAATTTCAAAACATCAAGTACTCTTCTCAGTCATTATACAAGACATCCAAATAACCAACAAACCTCTAACCTCCTACCTCAAGGAAAGACTTTGAATTCATCAAATTTAAGCTTGCTCCCCTACTCTCATCAGAGAAAGTTAATAAAATCACCTATCCATGATGAAACAAGTGCCCTCACAAAAAGAAATAGTCCACACACACAATTCAAAAGATTGAATACGAATTAAGGACTTCATAGCAAGAACAACTCTCACACTCACAAATAAAATTCACATGTATACACAAAGAACCATATGCTTGCCCATTATGTACATCTCCACTAATTAAGCATGCTTGAATAGAATCAAATAGGACTTTAAAAGGGTTGTAATGTAGGCTAGGGAACAGGTAGAAAAACTATATAATAGTGACTTACACTTCCTTAAGCACTTTGCAATTTTAAACTTCATCACCCATTATTTTCTTCTCTTTATTTTCAGTCCTCTCTTCAATAATTATTTCACAAGTAATTCCATCATTTCAAGAATGCTTCAATCTTTTGTTCTTTTTTTTTTCTTTTTTTCTTTTTTTTAAGTTTCCTTCATAATAGCCACCCTCAACTTACGTATTTTACATGCGTTAAGGTGCACGATGTCCTTGGAAGGACCAGGGTCATCATCAAGGTAACTTCTTTTGTTCACCTCTTCTTCTTTTTTCACATCACATTCTTTCAAAGAGAAATTTTTAAACACTTGTAGCTATCATTTATTACCTTTTCACTCAACCATCCCTTTTTCTCAGAATTGATAATTAGAATAAGTCTATGCTATAATGCTCAAGGAAACAAGGTGCAAAAACTAGGGATTCAATAAAATAGTCAAGGGCAAAATATGGCTACCAACAAAAGGCTACAGACTCAAAATGGCTAACTAGTGATATAATATCTGAAAAAGCTAAAATTTACCAGATAAATCAAAGAAAGCCTATTATCATCTCCTAAACAAAGCAACACTTTTTATTTCGCTTCAATAACATGCAGGGGAAGTTCTAGACTACGATGCAAAACATGGAATAAGCAAATTCTCACCACACATGGCATAAGTATCAATCAAGATGGATCAATTCCACTTCTAAGAGAGACACGATCATAACAAACTACAAAATAAGATAAGTTATATACGAAGTCACAACCATGAGCTTAGATGTCAAAGAGTCTACAATTTCATTATCAATCAAGCATTCACAAGAAAGTACTACTCAAAAATTAGGCCTAAATAGCAAGTATCACACCACTCAAAAGGGTCTTTTTTTTCTCTCAAAAAAATAAAATAAAATAAAAGACACTCGGTTCAAAGGGACTATCCTCAAGAAAAGAATCGAAAACAAAAGTCAAGGAACCCATCCTAAAAAAATAAAAGACTCAATAAAACAATAAAAACTAGGAATTTATTCTTCCAGCCCACACTTAAAAAGATGTTATGTCCCCAAAGCATCAAACAAAATTTAAAACAAGGGTTAGAAAAACTCCCTGAGGTCCTAGCTAGTAGCATGCGCTCTTTATTTTTTTCATCAAGGGTCGTACGCACCCCCACACTTAAGCTCAAAAGTGCTCCTTAGCTCCAAATTTTGGATACTCAGACTTCTCCAAAACCTGTAAAAACGACAAAAATTAAATAATAATAAAAAATAAAAATAAAAATAAGAAGTTATACTATAAATTGGATTGCCTCCCAATAAGCGCCTAATTTAACGTCGCGGCACGACACAAATAAATTCACCACTTTTCTTTCCACTTTGAAATTATGAATTTTACCCCTAACTTTGCATTAATGTTTCTGCTCCTGTCAAGGGGTAGTGGTATAAAGATTAAGGAACCAAGTAATATATGTCGCATCTTGCACTTTTTGGCCCTTAGGTGAGGAATGTCGTTTTGTCTACGTGGACTAAAAAACCTTAGAATGTAGGGGTCTTGTTCCTCATCAATACACTCATCCATTAGTTCAAATTTTATAGAAAAGTGTTTTGAATGAGATTCAAATTGCCTCAACTCCAAATCAACATTATTTACAACATTCTCACTTTTGTACTCTTTCTCAACATCGATATTAAGGAATAAGGTGTAGTTTAATGGTTGAAATTCCTCTTTTTGCTCCACTTGTTGATCATCATCCATGACAATTGATAATTGGGCATCAGACGCCTCAATCTTTTTGTTCAAGTGAGTCTCCAAGTCATGAATATCTAAGCCAAATTGATCTATTTCTTGTGTGAGCTCAACTCTTCCTTCAATCAGTTGGCTTGTCATGTATGTCAGACCATCACGGATAGACTCATGAAACTTTAGAAGTTGAGTTTGTTCTTGTAGCCAAGATTGGCTCACTATTTCTGTTTCTCCATAGCTTTCTCTTTGTTGGGCTGCAATCTCTAGGACAGTAATTTCTAATTGAATGGCGTCAAGAGCATCTTTCCATTTCGTGATTATTTTTTGCATTTCCACACATTCAAATATTTGTTTAGCGATTTTTGAATTAACTTTGTCCAGCATGTTCGTACATTCCATAAGTGAATTCACATTGCGCGCCTCTTGTTTTGCATTCTCTTCTTCATCGCCCCTACCAACATCACAAATAACAGAAGAATCATAATGGGGGTTCGGGGGAAGGGAATAAGATTTAGGACAACCATTCCAATGAATATATTGACGATCACATATATCACATAAAGGACATTCATCAACCAACCACGATTTATCCCAATCATCCATATCAATAAGAGTATCAAATTATTCACACCAAAAAAAAGAGAAAAAATAATTTGTTAAGAAAAAAAAATAAAAATAAAAACTTATAAAAACAAAACTTAAATAAATAAAATAAAAAATATAACTTAGACAAATAGTTAATTTCTAAGTCCCCGACAGCGGCGCCAAAAACTTGTTGCTCCCAATTGCAAACGCAAGTGTACGTGGGTCGCGCAAGTAATATAGTGGCTCTTAAAAGAACCAGATTATCGAACCCAAAGGAATTATCAATTAACTATTTTTACTAAATTATATTGGTCTAATTATTTATTAAAGAGTGTCAAAAGAAAAGAATGCAGGAATAAAATAACATAAGATTACTTACAATAATTGGAAAATTCCAGGGCTGCAGCATGTATTGAATCTCATGTATCATATTATCGACTTAGAACTAATTTTAGTTGTCAAGTTACTGATTTACAGGGTTGATTGTATGAGTCGGGTTACACACCTCTAGTCGCCTACTCCAGTTAGTTATCTAACTAAATTGTTGAGCAGGGATAAACAGAGTAACTGGCTAGCATTTATATTTCATCATGTTTCGTAACCAAGAAAGTTGTTCGTTCGGGCGTCACTCCTGAACACAAATCACCTCAATTAAATGGATCGATCGAGCTCTATATATTCTCTGGTCTATCTAATCCCTCCTCTCTCGATTTTAAGATTATGCAATAGATTTATCTCTAGATGGCCAGTCAAGAAATACTAAAACAAGAATATAGAAGTAACTTATAATGACAACCAAGAATTAATTCATAAACCTTAAATATTCAACATTTGATTCGTAGCTACAGCCCCAGAACAAGGGCGTTTAGCCACTAATCTCTAAGAAAAGAAAGAAGAAGAAAAGAACCCTAAAAGTATTGAAGACTTTTTACTTGATGCCCTCTGATTGATCTCCTATAATTGAATGCCTCTAATAATTATTTCTATGGAATATTTATAGATGTAGTAAATCCTAAATAAAATAATTGAGTTCAAAGAAAATTAGGAAAACCAAACGGAATTGGATTTCCGTACAGTGGTTCGCCGCCTCAAACTGTTTGCTCTCTTCAGAATCTGCCACGTGGAAGCAACTTGCAAATCAATTAGAATTCTGCCGATCTTTTTCATATATATAAATATTAATATAATATTCCTTCTTGATGTCCTTCTTCAACCTTCTATCTTTAATTCGTTTTAGCTCCAAACTTCTTCAACTTTACACCAATTTACTCCTATAAATAAAATACATTATTTAGCACAATCCGTAAAATTCATGCTCAAAAAGAACAGATATAATTAGTAATAAATTTGAGGTAAATAATGATTAAAAATATGTATTTTTTGCCTCACATCAAGCAGAAACTTACAATTGCAAATCATATGAAGATAAATTAGACGACACATAAAACTATACAAAAAGAAACATATATTATTATATGATTTGGCAATTGGCCTATATAATTAAAAACTAATATTATTCATAGAAGTTGTAGAGAAAAAAATCTCCCCATAAACAAAACTTTATAAACGACTACATTGTAAATACACTTGTGTTCATGGTAAGAGAAGAGGGTCTTCAATTTATAGAGTTTCATATGTTTCCTCTAAGGAAAAAATAATCAAATATGAAAGAGAATTATATTTTTCTTTCAGGAAAAGTTAAAATATTTATGGTAATACTTTAACTTTTCTTCCAGAGAAAAGTAAAACTCAAATATGATAAGAAAATCAAGGCAAAGTCCTAACAAAAACATCATCAAAATATTTGGACAAATAAAATAGTATTAGAAATGAATTCGGGATAGTAGCCTAAAAAAACTAACAAGAAAAGGAAAATAAGAAGCATATATAGATGGGCAAAAAACTTAAGTATACAACTTAAGTACCTTAATTACTACTATATAGCAATAATTTTATCCCGCCTATATAGCAGTAGTTTATTTTTTCAAAAATAGAATTTAATATTTTTTTTAAAAAGAGATAGCATCGAAAAAGGATATTCCATGATTATCTCCAATTCTTTTACCTTCCACGATTTACTCACATTTGTTATATATTCTCTCCCATAAGAAAAGTTTTTTTTAACAAGAATAAAACTCTCTTTCTATCCATTCTAATCGACTGTTCAAATATGGATACCAACAATTTTTCAATTCTAATTCAACACAACGGACGATGGGACGCTTCATGTATTTGAACAAAATCACGATTGGCTTGGAGTTTTTTTCATGATAATTTTAATTGTTTTATTTTATATATTTGGAAATTTTTTTCATGATAGTTATCTTATAATTTATTATGTTGGAAATTTATTTATTTATTACAATCTCTATAAGGTCGTTTATAAATTATTTTTACGGATTGAATTTGGGTATATTGGGTGATTTAATTTATAGTAAATGACGTTGTTAATAAGCATCATACGGTACTATTTTTTGGTATTTAATTGTTGGTTTAATTTGTATGGTTTTGTGGTTTAGTAAGAAAATTCATACTACGTGATTCTGCTTTGGTAAATGGTTTGGTGAAAAGAATGTATTTTTTAAATTCTTTAATAAACAATAAAAAAAGAAAAAATTGTAGGTATTCTTATTATGTCGTGTAATTGGTATTCTTATTATGTTTTTATAAACACCAAAGTCATAGTTTATTTTTGGTGTGAGTGTTATATGTTAGGTTGTATAGAAAAGGCAACTTAGGTGTTTTTTTTTGGTAAATGATTTGGTGAAAATGATGGTATATTTAAATACATTTGTTAAACGTCAGATTCAGTGAATATTTTTTGGTATAAATTTGAGAATTTCTTTTGGTATGTGATCTGGTGTAATTGGTATGTTGTAGGCCTTATATAAACACCATAATTCGAGAATTTCTTTTGGTGTGTGATTGATACGCTCAAATTACACTTCCCTAAAGAAGTATAAGCGGTCGTCGTCAAATAAAGAACCCAACTTGTAGGTTGGGGTCGATCCCACAAGGAATATGGTTCAGACTTAAACTTAACTCACTACTATATACGTTTAGTCAAGTTATTTCCGAGAAAAGTAATTAAAAGGGGGGGGGGGGGGGGGTTTGTGTAAGCAAATAACCGATTGTTGTTTAAGTAACAAGTGAGCAAGATT
>JAJOOS010012581.1:0-31979 GCA_029582725.1 Solanum chiquidenum
TCCACAGCAGGACAAAGCATATTGATATTCGTTATCATTTTATCCGTGATTTGGTAGCAAAGGAGGAAATATTATTGGAATATTACAGCACACAAGAACAGTTGGCTGATGTATTGACAAAGGCTTTGTCGAAGGAGAAATTTTGCTATTTCAGAGGATTGTTTGGTGTAAGTAGTTTTGAATCAAGAGGGAATGTTAAAGAGTGATTCAAAACGATTGACTGAATTGGGACATGGTAGTTTAGTAGAACTAGTCTTTGGGTCTTTGTTAAGTAGTTTCCTATATTTACTCAAGTTTTATTAGTGTTGTTGAATAAGTGTCATGGTAGGTTACATGACATATATTTTAGGATTAGTTGTTTATCTCTTAGCCTATATATCATGTGGGCATATTTTGTTATTTTTGTACTTCCAATTAATCTAAAATTAAACGCAATCGCAGTTTTCCTTCTCTTTTTTATTATTTCCAGATTTCTTTGTACTTTTTCTCCAACAAAGGGGGATTCGACGTGTATTATTTATACCTTAAAAAGTAATTTTAATTATGCATAAACAATATAATTTGTCGTTAAAGGAGATTTAGATAAACCCCCAAACCCTTACTAGCTTGATATCATATTTAAAGAGATGAAGTTCATGAATAGTAATGATGTGTGGGAGTTCACACAACTTCCTAAAGGTCAAAAGGTGATTAATTGCAAATGAATTTACACAAGAAAAAAACTTAGTCTAGTATGTATTCAATTGCGCGTTGTTGTGGGAGATAAAGTTACACACCTTCTGGTCACGTATTTCACAATATTAAAGGTGTTCTTAAGCTATGAGATTATTGTAATTGTATTTCTCGATTAATTTAACACTTGATATCATAACATATTACATAGATTACAAATCCTATTAATTGTTTAATATGAATAATATAAAATACTAAAATTATTTTAATATTTATCACGATTAAAACTTAAATGATTCGTAAGATCTCTTGCTCTGATACTAAGAAGAAATAACAAATGATAACAAAAGATACAAAAATAAAATTATTTTAAATATTTTAAAATTTTAGCCAAGGAAATACATTTTTTTGAAATCCTACTCGGTAGTTTCTCTCACATTAATATCTTGATTATATTTTATTTTTACTAAAATTCATATTTTCTCTTGTAATGGACAAGTAATGTATGATAAAAATGAATAGAATAGTACTGGACAATCTATTTATTTTTTGCTTAAGTTATTGACGACCACTTAAAATTAAGCGTATTGTATTTGGACACTTCAACTAAAATTTGTACCTATTTAACACCTCTAACACTTTGAATTTGAATCAGTTAAACACTTTTTATTGTAGTTCACCTCGAATGGGCGTGTGAGAGTATTTAATTAGTTTTTTTAAAAAAAGAAAAGTATTTGTTCTTCTTTCTTGTCTCTTTGCCACCATTTCCTCTGCCACACCATCAATCTATCACCACTTCTACACCCGTCTTCTTTCTATCATTTTTACAGTTACTTCTCCTTTATCGTCATTATTTTTTCCCCAATTTTTTCATTATCGATGTCAACACGTCTTTTTGTTTCTTCTATTTTAAACAAGCTCATCACCTCTCATTAATACTCTTCTTTGATGTATTCTTTCTCCAAAGCAAGAACATCGTTGTTTTTTTGTTAAAATGATAATATATATATATATATATATGCAGAAGAGTTAGCTAGAACATATTCCCTAGAAAGGCTAGTAGTTACAACAAGCTAAGGTTATCAAATTGGGCTAACTTAGTACACATAGATGGCCTAATTAGTCTAGTATAGATATCTCCGTTCTTGTCTTTAGCAAGTTGGTCTTTGATATATTCCTGTGGAGATTGCAAAAAGATAGCCTTGTCATAGGTTGTCAGCCTGGATCCTTGCTTAGCTAATATATTTGCTACGTAATTACCCTGCTTGAAAAAGCTATGTCGGACCATTGGATTCTGCAACTTCTTCAACAGTGACCTGCATTGAAGGATAATAGATTCATATGGTGGAAGTGCATGATCAAGAAATTGTAAAACCTCAGTGGAGTCTGTTTCGATTTCAAAGGGTCCCCAATTAAGTGAGCAGGCTAGGTATTAAGGATGTTGAGCCAATTATTGTTGGTTGTTGGGAGAGCCAATATGTAAAAATCAAAGATATTCTAAATGAATTGTTATTATTTTACTACTTGTTACATTTTTTCTAACAAATGAAAACTCTCTATAGTCTCTTGTATATTAAGTTATTTCACCATTAAAAATATATGAATTATTGATACAAAGTTAAACAGTAAAATTTATCACTAATTTTGTTTAGTGACGAATCTGTAATGAATTATTAAAAAGAATTCTTAGCTACAACGAATTGAGTGACAAAGTTCATAGTTAAGTTTGATTTTTTCTATAATATTTATTATTAAATGGGTACACGTGCCTATGAAATTAGTATAATGGTAAACAACACAAATTGTATATATAGAGTCAAATTATGTCTCTTTTCGTGAGTTTTCAAAATTATCATTTGTATCTGATTTTTAGTCCCGAAATACATGTATTTGGCGCGTTCAAATAAATGTACCTCGGACTCATGAGGTCAAAATTATGTGTAATTTGTTCCAAATGGATTCGCATGTATCTAGAGTGCACTGACTTTCTCGTTTGTCTCTCTCCTATCTTGCTTGCCTCTCTCCCATCTTGCTCGCCTCTCCTCCCTCTCGTTCGCCTCTCTTCTATATATTTATATTTCAGAATGTGACGGGTGTGAGACCTAATAAGTTTATTATTTCTCGTAAAGCATCATCTAGGAACACGTTAATTAAGAGTTATTATTTTTTGTCTTTCTTATTCAAAATGAACCTAAACAATGCGTGCATCTCTCTTCTTCTTTTTTTTCATTGATTATTCCTGTTTGAAAAAGTGATTGAGTATAGGTCCCTCAATTGAAAGGCAGCCAATCCAATGAGTGAATTCCAACTATACAAAAACTAGAACATAGCAAACTAGAAGTATGTGGAACATGCTAGATGCTAATTACAATTATGATAATAATCACATCCACAAATGAAATAATGCCACGTGTAATGAATGGTCAATTGTGTGTTTTTTCTACTCCTATACATAAAACGAATCATTGAGCAAATTAAAACAAACGTCTAGCAAAGTGTTAGGAAAAATAATTTTTTTTTAGTAAATAAAAGAGTATACTATATGGCAAGGAGTGGAGTGATGATGATGAGTTCATTTAGCCTTAAACCCTCTCCCTTAAGTGTAGAAAAGGCATCAATAGCAAGGCCTTCAAACTCCAAATTGATAGTCAAGGCCAGTGGGGGCAAGAAGATCACCACCAATAAACCTTATGGTATGTCTCTCTTAACTTCCTCTCAATTAGTTTTACCTATAGTATAATATGCAAAGTCATAGAAAATAATAATGTTTACTTTACTTTTTTTAAAAAATTAATGATTCAGTTGGTTGGTTATGTAAATTTTCGACTCTTCTGAGGATTTAATTCCCTATCTTGTAATACCTGACTATGGCATACATTTTATTGGATTGATGCACTTCATTTTCGAGTAAGTTTTGCAATTTTTAGTTATAGTAGCTAGGAAGGAAAGAGAGCTTCAAATACAAATGATTTCTCTTCTTCTAGCTCTTAGATATTTCTAGTTAGGACTTGATCTAGAGATTAATTGACTCTGAAATATAAAGTAACAAGATCATAATCGTTATTGGGTTGTTTTTCTTAATTTGTATGAATTTATTTTAGATTTATTTTGCTTGATTTGTTTAATTTTTTCTTCAAATTCATAAATATTGCCAATATATGAGGTTTCTCATATTCGATATTGAATAATATTTGCTTGTAATGTATAATTTTTTCTTCAGATTTGTAAATCCTTGACAATAGATACGAGGTTTCTCATCTCCTGCATTAAACAATACTTATTTGCAATGTATAACTCTTTCTCTAAATTTGTAAGTCATCGCTAATATATGAGGTCTCTCATCTTCTACTGTTATTAATTTTTATTTTATTTTTGCACTAATGAATCTTTGTAACTAATAATTTGACAAATTATAATAAACAGTAATTGTGTTATTAGCAATTTTTATTAAAAGATCATGCAATGATATATATATTTGATGATCATTGTTAACACAATTGGTGTGTAAATTAGGAATTAATGGAGGCTTGAACTTGCAAGATGGTGTTGATGCCTCTGGCAGGAAGGCCAAGGTTTGTTCTCACCTTGACACCTTATGTCAAAAAAAAAATTACTATGAGTGTATTTGGTACGAAGGAATTTCTAAAAAATTTATATTTAATACGTCAAAATATTTTCTTTAAAAAACCCGATTTTCATGATGAATAGTTCCATAATTGACATTTTGTGAAAATATATTGTTGCTAAGTATAGGGAAAGGGTGTTTACCAATTCGTGAAGAAATATGGAGCTAATGTTGATGGATACAGGTTGGTTAATTTGATTATTACTTCTCATTAAGGACAGAGCTAGTAATCCGCATGAAATTGACATTTCATAAATTACCTGGATTAAAATGCAGTCCTATTTATAACCCGGATGAATGGTCCCCAAGTGGAGATGTCTATGTTGGCGGTATGACTTTCAATTATTATTATTTTATTATTTGAGTTTTATATTCTGTGCATTATCAAATTATGCTAGCATATTACATGGGAAACTTATAATATTTCAAAATTATTATGTAACATAACAATATTTTACAAATCATAATAATTATTGATATGGGCTTTTAATTTTGATAAACCTAATTTCTTCCTATATTCCACAATACAAAGACTAAACAAACCAAAACAAATAAGAGCACAATTGGAATTCAATTTTTAAATGTTCCCCCTTCCCCAACCCCACCTTTGACTCAAGTCTACTTGCTCCCCTAACTCGATTCGACCTCAACTCGAGAATCAGAATTTGAGCCCCGACCTTGACCCGAGACACATTGAAGTTGAGCCTCGATTTGGTACTCTAGACTTGAGACTCGAGTCTCGGTCTATGACCCTGATTGAGGACCCATGATCCAACTTCAATTATTTGAGACTCAATACAACTATAGCCCGTGACTAGAACATGACGTATGTATATATGTATCATGTATGCATGCATGACATCTAAGATGTGTATGTATGTATGTATATACATGATAGGGTATGTATGTATGATAACTAGCATATGTATGTATGCATGTATATTATGTTTTGGGGAAAAACATTTTCTTGTTTTAAAGCTAAATAATCTCACTCTAACTTGTTAGTAGAGGCACATTATAGTGATATAGATTTCAGTTGATTCTTTATATCGAACATGAAAAATAATTTAGCAAATAAAATGATATATAAACATATAATAACATATTATATTGCATTGATAATATAAAATATATATATTATTGTCAGTGTATATAATTTAAGCTTTTATTATTGCAGGTACCACTGGCTTAGCCCTTTGGGCAATAACGTTGGTTGGACTTCTTGCAGGAGGTGCTCTGCTAGTCTACAACACAAGTGCTTTGGCGCAATAGATAATGAAACTGAAAAGTAATTGAATCGAAAAATTAAAATTATTATCTCATCAGCACAAATTAAGTTGTATTTTGGCTTATTTTGTGAAATATATAACTTGTTGATAATACTATTATAACCTTTTGCTTCAACTACCTTTAAAACAATTGACAGCTAAAAGTAGCAACCATATGTTATCAATAAAGTCATAGGAAATAAAAAGGTTATGTTAATATAAAAATGTGTCTTTTTCACAATTTTCACATGAGTATTAGTCTTTTAATTAGTATTATTTAGTTTAGTTTATGATTCGGGCAATTCTTATCTCCTTGAAGGAATCAATGATCTTGAGATTCATGTAAATGAGAAACTGTCTATAAATTCAAGTGATGTTAGACCTAATCCGAATCAATAAAAAATAGTAGTAAATTATGTCTTTGCATATAATGTTGGAATAAAAATCATGTAAAATAATGAGGATTTTGAACCTCAATCTATTGCAGAATGTCAACAAGAACAAACTGATAAGAAGCAATAATCATAGTTAAATTCACTTGTCAATAGTGAAGTTTTTGAACCTATTGTTCAAACACCTAATAGTATTAAACATGTTGGCTATAGATAAATCTCTGTGAGAAAATAAAATATAAAGATATAAGACACGCCTTGTTGCATAAATATTTTCACAAAGATCTAATGTCGATTATGAAGAGACATACTCACCAGTAATGAATGCAATAACATCACGTTATCTTACAGTAAATTACAGCTCCATACATAGCTGCAATAACTTGTTTCCTGAATCTAGTTTAGTGCATTCTCGACTTCAGTTTATTCCATGAGAGAGTTGACATCCACTTGATGAGTATGGTGATAGTCTATCTCTATGGCTCACTTGATAATGAGATATAAATGAAAATTTCTGAAGAATTTAATATATGTCGAAAGTATTTAGTTCAAAATTTTGAAAAAATTATTCAATTAGATTGTAAAAAGACTATTGTATGATTTGAAGTAATTTGAACACAGGCGATACAACCATCTTAGTGACTACATTTTAAAAAGTTATAAAATAATGTAATTTGTCCATATATTTTTATAAAGAAAAATAAACATTGAAGTTTGTCATACTTGTTGTTTATGTTGACGGCATAAACCTTATTGGCACTCCAATAGAGCTTCAAAGGTAAGTGATTATTTAAAGAATGGATTTGAGAAGAAAAATCTTGGAAGGACAAAATTATTTGTAAATTGAGAATTTGGCAAATCGTATCTATGTTCATCAACAAAAAAAGGTGTTGAAAAGATTTTATATGAATGGAGCACATTCATTAAGTATTCTCATGATTGTTCAATTACTTGATGTGATTCATTCCGACCTCCAAAAAAAATGACAATTGTTTATCTTGAAGTACCATATATATCCTAGTGCAATTGATCTTGCTAACATTACAAGGCATGTTATAACCTTTTCGATTAATTTGTAAGCAAGGTATAGTTCTTCTCCTACTGGAGACACTTGAAATGGGATCAAACACGTTGTGGTACCTAAAAAGGACTATCGATATTGACTTATTTTTTTCTAACTACTAGCAAAAAATTTAACTAGATACATTATCTATCAATTAGACATTCAAAGGAGAGTGCTATAAAAATGTGTACAAGCTTCTTCATTGTAAATTATTTCCAAGGGAAATAAGAAGTCTTGTCTATTCTCTTTTCTCCCTACTATATTATTATTATTCCTATTTTATAATTTCATTACACAAAATTCCTATTTTAAGGGGCACGTTATACCCTGTTAATACACAAGTGGCAGATGATTTTTTTTCATCTGGAGAATACAAGTTGAAAGTGCTAATCTGGTGACTGAAACAAAAGCTGATGTGATGTCCTTTAAAATTATAAACTCAATAAGTAATGGTCCATCCCTCTACTCTTCTCCGCTTAAATACCAGGCTTTCATCCGTACTGTGGTTCAAACTCGTAAGATATACCTAACCAACACATCACGCACTATGCTCTTGCCACTAAACCAAAGCCCCACGCACTATTTTACGGACTGAGGATTTTATTTTCTGTTAGAATTATCTTCCCTAGCTATATTTGATATTAGTCACGACTTCTCTAGTCTGAATATCTCAGGCTCAAGGCAAAACATTAAGTGCTACCTCTTGCTAGTGCTTTCTCAAGTAACCAAAAGGCAATGAATTGAGCTTTAGCTCAACAATTTGCACATTGAAATTGAATACCTGTCGTAGGATCAATCTCACAGGTAATAACTAGACTTCCCTCATATTCAACTTCTTGAATGTTTTCTTATAGCATAAGCTGGAACATGGTACCCACCATCAACTGTTCCAAAGCTTCAACATTCATTCACATAATTATCAAACATTGGAAACTTATAACAAATTCCTCCCCATATACTCCAAAACTAGAAGCTGAATGTTTTCTCTAGTTGAACACTGTACAAAGTTATACTAAAAATCCCTCAGAACATAGGACTATCATGGATGAGAAAACAGCATACGATAAAACTCCAGATTAAAAAGAAAACTAGAACATATTACAGCAACAGCCTACTTCACAACTTTGTCTGAAGCAGCACAGTACCAACAGGGATGACCACATCCATGTCTAAACGAGAATGAAGTTTCTTGCTCACCGACCAGAATACTACAGATGATCTGACTCCATGTCCTGCAACTCCAACAATGTTTTTTCATAAACACCATATGTGCCAAGGAAAGCAATCCATGAACCAGCGCATTTTGACATACCTCATGACAATCTTCAAGGGAACATCAAATACTTGATATCAATCTCCAATAAAAATCATGTACCACCACTTACCCCACTTTGGCTACCAACACCCAGCACAGGCATAGACCTATGTGCAAATTCTAACAGGACCTTTCTCTGTTGTTCACTAGTGTGAGGAAGACTCGCACGCAAAAGTTCAACAGGCATCTCCCTACTAATAGCTTTGGCTGCATCAGATCCACTAACAGCCACATCCGGTGGGCCTTGTGTCAAGAAACATTGCATTACAGTGTCGTATTTGCTGAAACAGTATTTTGTGAGTAACCCAAAAAATGCATCAAACGAGGCCTGCCAGAATGCCCTATTAGGCATGCTGCACTTGCCAGCAGCATGGGGATCTCTTAAGAGCTCAGTCGCCCTTTCAAGAATAGATTTTAGAACAACAGATGCCCCATCTCCAGCAGGGCTTCCAACGGGACGGAGCGGAGGAGGCTCTGCTGAACAAACCACTGATGCAAGACAGGCAGCAAGTGCTTTGAGCTCCATTTCACAAATACACAGTGACACAGTCCTTCCAAGGTTCACAGTAGTCTCAGTTGCACCGTGATCACTTGGAAGCCCACCAAACAAGAACCTTAGATGACGGAAAATAGCCATGCAAACCACCCTGGTCAGTTCACTTCCAGGGAAAAGAAGCTGAAGGTACCGTACTAGCAGTTTCCGGCCCTTGGGAAGTGAGACGATCCTCAAGAAGACAACATCATCTTTAGCAGCCAAATTCACAGTGTGGACACTTTTGCCAAGGGGGTCAACTAGCTGAAGTGATGAGGCCAAATCCTCAAGCAGAACGTGCCGCCTGCGTTTCAACTGATCTCCTCCATCTGGAACCTGATTAAACTGTAGGAACCGGTCAATATCATCAACGTCAAGAAGAAGACAGAGTCCATCCTCAATAGTCACCCTAGCTGCTAGCATTGGCTCTTGCTCCAGGGGTTTCTCAGACATTTTCTGTTCAATGCCTCCAGTAGCAGATGATTTTGGTGGATCAACTTCAAGAAGCGGGCGGGGCCTGCGAATAGAAGAGAAAGCAACCCTTCCAAGAGCATCAACCTGGAGAAAAGGATGTGGATCAGTATTAGCACGAGTTCGAGCACTACCATCCCTCAAATTATTTGGGCAGAAATGGTGCTTCAACTTTGCACCAGCAGACTTTTTGGCCAGACAAGCTTGGTGATAATAATCATCAACATAAGGATCATTGCTATGGGTAGCAGCCAGCTGTGCTCTAAGAATATTCTCTAATTCATCTGTTGACATGTACTTGGATCTAAATCTTGGCCATGCGCTAACATTTCTCTGGCTACTAACGTCAAAACCTAGTTGAGGGTAATGCATGCCCTGTCTGCCTCTCAGCATTAGTTTTGCCTTTTGATCTCTTAAATCAGCCAACCCAAGCATATCAAAATTGTTCATCATCTGCGAGGGTGGAGACATATGGTGATTAAACAGTTGAGATTGCAACCCTGGCAAACGGCCATAGGGTGGATGCAAGGGATGCTGTTGGCCAGGTTGCTGGGGTAGCTGCAGCCCCCCATGTGGTGGTGCGAAACCATTTTGGCGATGTGACTGTTGGGGCATCATATTACTGGTCATGCTTGATTGCTCCCCCGGATATAAAGTAGATTGCTTCAACCATTGGCTTGGAATTTGATTATGAAGGGGAAGCCCAGGAGGCGTGCCCTGAGCAAACTTTCCACCATACTGCGGGCCAAGATGCGAGGCAGTTAATTGATTTGCAGTGTTTAAGAAGGGAGAAAAGTTAGGAGAGGAAACTGGCATTTGCTGTCCACCGGGATGATTTGGACCATTTGGGTTCCGTAACTGGTTATTTGCGGAAGCTTGTGGATGCCTTGCACTAGGAGGGAATGAAGTGAAAGGCAATTCTGGGATGAGTCCTGGCTCACTGGAGTAGTGTTGGTTCGGGGTTTGCTGTTGATATTCATGTTGCTCAGGGTATGAGGAAGTCCTGTACAAAGTATTTGATTCCAAAAGGTGAGCAGCAGAAGAATATGGCAGTGATGGCCATCTTTTGCTGTCATTGCTTTCACCCCCATCAAGAGCTTTCCGGTCAATCCAATTACGAAAATCTGCATCTTGTGACCACTCAACAGCTGATGAGCCTGAAACATTGATCATATGGAAAAAATATACCTTCAGTTAACTAATTGACCAAAAATGAATTAAGTAAGGCATGATGATCTCCAGAGCATTAGAGAACTATAACGTATAAACTACATCTCTACCGAGAAAGGTAAAAGCAAAAACTCATCTTGTGACCCATATGTGATAACCAAGTGATACATGTAAACCGAAGTCGCCGAGTTTTTATTTCAACACATCACCAAACAAACTCTAGTTCCCAGTCAAGGTGTTCGGCATATTTGCTACTTAATCTATTTATCATAAAAGCACTAATACTAAAACGCTAAATGTTGATGAACGAAAATATCCTAAAACTGTTGATAGACTTTTATACCCTTTATAAAAAATTAAAAAATTTCCTTTTAAGAAGCAATTAAATGCTGACTGTAATTGTAATATCCAAAATCTTACCTAATATTGTTATTTGGCTGAAATCGTAAAATTTGAATCCTAAAGTTTTATGGCGGATGTGCTGATGTTTTATTCCTATCCTTAATAGAATCGAACGCTAAAAACACATTACCTATATATCTCACCAGCTGAGAGTTTTACATCTTGAGAGCCTTCTTAGATATTCGTACATTGAAATGGATTGTTTATACGTCCAACATTTAGCTTCGAAAGAATGTATATCACAGACCAACTAATTGATCATTTTTATCAATTTAGAAAGCCATAGAATTTAAGTTGAATTGACCTTTAAACTTTGGAAGAATTTGATTTACCCTTCAAAAATCAAATTCTTTTTCCAAATAACTAAAATTCATATTTGCTAAAACTGTAATGTTTAAGGCCTCAGTCAATATAAAGGATATTGGCGTAAACTAAAATTATACTTACAACTTTGTAATTGTGTGGGACTGAAGAACTCGTGCTCTAAATATATAGGATATTGAATTCCACTAAAATTATACTTACAAAATTTGTTATTGTGTGGTTGAAGAACTCATGTTCGCAATGAAAATGTTTTTGCTAAATAAGACTCAATTTGTATAGGAATAGATTAAGCTTTTTACATAAACCTTATTCGTATAAAATTTGCTTCGTAATGTTGATGTATTCCTTTATGCCTAGATGACCGCATGGCTTTCCACCACTAAGTTGCTCAGACTCGAGTGCAAGTGTCTAATACGGGTGCAGATCTAGAGGTCTAATCCCTCATGGTTTAAATTCTAAGATTCGGGGTACGGATATGAGTGCGAAGATTCAGCTAAAAACAATTCATATATCTACAACTAGAGTTGTAAAAATGTGGAAAACTTCCAGAGAAAATATTGATTAAGAGGAGAATCCCAAACAGAGATAAAAGGAGAAAATATTGATCAAGAGGAAAATCCAAGACAAAGAATAAAAGAAAAGGACGGACATAGAAATTTATAGATACAAGGTATTCTATTAGCTTTTGAGAAAGTAAGGTATTCCATTTTCTTCAATTTCACTTTAGTTTTTGTTTTGATTAGTCCCGAATTTCTCCATCAATTTTGGTCAAAGTACCCAAAGGTGCGGGCACCAAAAGTGAAGAGTCCGAGCAACTTAATTCCACCATACTATTTGGTATGTTCCTATACGTCCTTTCAAGCATTAAGCATAGCTATGAATCTTCGTCAACATTGTTCGATACATAGATCTATATATTCTGACTTAATTTAGTTCTAGCACGCTAGATCCATATTGGGTCAGCTTAATTTAATAACTAGAGGTTCTTAATACTAGATTGTTTCTTCTTTTATTGCTCAATTGTGAGTTTTGTCACGTCCTCTTTTAAGGTTATTTCCGTAATTTAAAAAAATGGGTTTGTTTACTATGTGGGTTTCTTATTGTTAAGAAGTCCCACATCGTTAGAGGGATGGAAAATTGGTCACCTTACATGGACTTGGACAGACCTCCCCTTATGAGTTAGCTTTTTTGGTTGAGTCAGGCTCAGGTGTCATATCTTTACATGGTATCAGAGTCAGGCCCGTCCCATTTTGTTGTTCACTGATGTTATGCCCACATTTTAAGTGTTCACGCTCCAGTTGAGGTCTGGACGTTCAAGGGAGTGTTACGAAGTCCCACATCGGTAGAGGGATGGGAAATTGATCTCCTTATATGAGCTTGGACAAACCACGATAATGAGCTAGCTTTTGGGGTTGAATTAGGCCCAAGTGTCGTATCTTTACACTATCATATTTTATAAAATGCATATTTAAAAAAAACATTATTTTGCATTCATAGATCGTTGTGAGGCAGCACATTCCACCCATGGACAATTAACGTTGTTTTCTCTTCCCAGTTGAGGACTTGAGGTTATTGGAGCAAAAAAGTTATTAGTGGGATTATGAGTGGACAATTAACCGACATGTTCTTTTTTCTTTGCAATAGAACTGACTAGCAACTTCACCTGTTTGGCCATTTTGATCCCCTTGATGGTTATCTCGCTAAGTTATATTATTTCAGGTCACTCTTTTGACTAAAAATGGTAATAAGAAGGATGACTTTAGAGGAAAACCAAATTTGGGGAAGTAGATTTGTCGATATCAAACTAATCTAAATTCTCTTTCTACGCATATATCTACTTGATTTGGAGCCTTCCACGTAAATGCGTGAACCTTCTACAAAATCATAGCATTATTAAATTTCTTCAATTGTTTGTTATAATAATGTGGATTAGGACTTTTAGGCAAGACTTTATGTACCTTTCTTAAAATTCCCAAGCCATTTAGGGAATGTTTTCTACTAAGAAAACAATTTCATTCGTTCTTTTTTTTTTTGATAACCGAGAAATCTGCATGTGACCCGCCCTTTGGACCAATCACAGCCTTCTAAACTCGGTGGATAATGGGCCCGCCCCTCTACCCTTCTCTACTTAAATACCGGGCTTTGCTTTGCGTGGTATGGAGCTTGAACCTGCGACCTAAGCCACAAATCCTCCACCTTTTGCCACTCGAGCTAGGCCTTGGGGCAACAATTTCATTCGTTCTAGGTAACAACTTTTCTTTTACATTAAAAAATTGGAAAATTTTGAATAAAAAATTAGGTCATCCTCTATTTTATTTGGTTTTTCTTTATTGTTGTTGAATTATGAATACTTTTAAATTGATTTATGTTCTTTTAACTCCAAAGTGAATACTACTCCCTCTATCTCAATTTATGTGATGGTGTTTGACTTAGCACGAAGTTTAAGAAATAAAGGAAGACTTTGAAACATGATCTAAAATAAGTCATAGATATTTGTGTGGCTATAAACCATCTCATTAAAGGTAGAATGGATATTTTAAAGTTAAATTGTTACAAAATATAGAAAGGTGTCATTGTTTTTAGACGGACAAAAAAGGAAAGAGTGTCACATGAAAAGGGATGAGAGGGAGTAATTGTTTTTTAGCATCAGATCACAACTAATGATTTACCCTAAGTTGTGCGGACTCTTCACTTCCGATGCCTCACCCGTGTCGAATTCTCCAAAAATACACTACTTTTGGCGAATCTGACATGCATCCCTTGACATTATTGAAGAGTCCGAGCAAAATAGGATCTACCCGACATCGATCTAATTTTATGTTGCAAGGAAACAAAGCAACAAGTAAAGTAAATGTAACTCCAATTCTAATCGTCATTATTTTCTTTTTCTCGTCCTCTCTTTATTTAGTAGTAGTATTTTGTTTGAATGTAGTATCTTATTCTTCAATTTTCACTACTACCTATTGCTTCATTTGTTCAGTTTATCTTGATATTTCCTTTCTATCATGTTTTGTCTACACTTCTTTTGGGTTGAGAGTAATCAAAAACAGTTTCTCTACCTCACAAGGGTAGGAGATAAAGTATGTGCACACCGTACCCATCCCAAACCCCATTTGTGGGAATACACTAGTATGTTTTTTTGTTTCCTACAATGTGTCAGATATCCATATTGGAGCCCGACTAAATCCGAATTCGCGTCAGGAAGTTCCACATTGGGGGTATAGCGCTCCCTTAAAAAAGGTGGTGGTGGAGGAGGTGGTGTTGCATGAGAAACAAGAAATATTTCAAATTACATAATTTTTCTTTCTTATAATTTTTTTAATTAATACTCCCTCCGTCCCATTTTATATGATGTACTTTGATTTGGCACAAACTTTAAGAAAAATGGAAAGACTTTTAAAACTTGTGGTCCAAAATGAATGATAGAAATTTGTGTGGTTGTAAATCATTTCATTAAGGATAAAAAAGACATTTTATAGGCAAATTGTTACTTAAAATAGAAATGTGTCATTCGTTCTGGGACTGACTAAAAAGGAAAGTAAGTCATATAAATTGGGACAGAGGGAGTATATAAAATCAAGTAACATATTGCTTTAGATTATATTTTATACCAATTATCGTGGGGGGTATACGTGTAGTGCACATGAAATATAGAGTAGTGGAACTAAAGAGCTACAATCCCTAACATCACAAAGCAAAATCCAAATAGATAATTAAACAGAATATTAATAATTAAGAAAGCAAGGTAACGTACAAGAACCTCTTAAGGAAAAGCATATACCAAATTAGGCTAAAGTCGAATAAATACGAATTTTCTTACGCATATCACAATATCTGATCACTTAGCCCATCTATTTCTTTTCTGAAGGCTCCAAGATAAAAGATACAACCAGAATATGTCCAAAAAAGAAATAAGAATAGTATCTGGGCATTGTTTTCAAATTTATATAGCTTTTATAACAACAAAATTGGATATATTCCAGAAGTAATCCAAAAAATATCCATACAGTATACTTACTCTCTCTGTATTCCCGGTCACCAATAAATCCTGGCTTTATGGCGCCACCATCATCCTTGTTAAACTGTGAAAGAAGGTGGTCAAGTAAGATATTAATAATAAGCAATACAACAGTTTGTAGGACTTAAGATGACAAGCTACCATGAAAGTAGAGTGGAGGCATTTCATGAAAGTACTTTCCTGTTCATGTTGACCTGATATTTTCTTGACATCTGCTGGAAGTTCATCGCATTATGGTAGTTTGTCATCTTTTCTTCCTTTTTTTTCCTCAAAAAGAGATGACAAGCTACCATAGTGCGATGAACTTCCAGCAGATGTCAAGAAAACATCAGGTCAACATGAACAGGAAAGTACTTTCATGAAATGCCTCCACTCTTGTTTTACCAGAATCAGATCAATAACCAAGTTTGATCAAGTAAAAGTGCACTACAAGATGCTGTGGTACCATCAAATCACTTATTGAGGGGTCACCATGAACTTAATCTACCGGATTTCTAATAAGCAAAATACGCAAAGACAACAATGCACGCTACCAACTCTCAAAAACATATTTTCAAACACCAAATTTGAATGCATTGATAGTAAGGAATTGATCACAGGGTTATAAAAGCTAGGTGCATCAGCCTTTTTTCTTCTTTGATTTCTACAAAGCTGCATGAGGGACAATGAGAATGCAATCAACTAATGGCTGGGAATGATGGGCACATCTCATGTTGGAAATGGATGTCCAAAGTGAAAGGAGCTCAAAAGGAGTTTCCACAGGAAAGGATAAGGGTGAACTGGAGTTTTAACATTTTGAGAAAAATCTAACACTAGTTGCCGTCGTACAAGACTGTTGAGTCAGAAATTTCATCCTTAAATATCCTCGAGTTAAAAGAAAAACGATCTTGTTCTGTACTATAAGGTTGCAGTAGACTCGGGCATCCGGTACTACAAACTTGCAGAAATCATTGCTACATGGGCAAAAGATTGTAAGGTCCTACTCAGAAGGCAATGTAGACCAAAGAAAGCACTAACAATCCTGTGAAGCTTGAACATTCTGGAGAACAGGGTACATAAATTAAACAGGATCTAAAACTCCCAAATTCATTGTGCTTGGAAAAATCATGGAAGCTAAGTCATCTCAGTTACTCCTCACAAAGATATAGCTCACTAAGAATAACAAAAATGTTTTGCATTGCACCAAGACACTTGAAAAAGAAATACCTTGGAAAATGTGCTGCTAAGGTCATCAATCTCAGATAAAGATCCAAGAGCTCCACCCTACAAGTGAGAAACTGTTTAGAGACAAAGATTCACCAATTTAGCACCCAACTACTAAGAACTAAAAGTTCAACTGACGTGCACACTCATTCAACACATAAAGGAACCAACCCATGATTTTGAAATGTAATAGTATGCATGACACCTAACGTTGCAAATATGCAAGACTATTAACATTGTTATCTGCTTCAATTTCTCATCAAAGAAGTTTTCGACCACTTCAAAGTCCGTAATAACCTTCTTATTCCCCATAAAGATATACTCAAAAAGAAAATGATTACCACAATCAACTTATCAATAAAGAAGTAAAAAAAACTAAAACAATCAATCAAATGAGTAATTAATAGCCCGGTGACTCGGCCCTAATATCTCCAAAACTCTAAAGACTTTGTCCGAATAAACAGAAAGAATGCAACAAACACCAAAAGCACCAGAACATATACCTCAATGCCAAACTAGTTAGGAGCAGAACGGCAAAATGCCACAGCTAAAATATATTTTTCTAAAGAAAGATCTCGTCTAAACTATTTAAAAGGGAAAAAAAACTATGCTAAAACAGACTTTCTGGAGGAGGATTCTAACATGATTGGAAATATGATCTAAACCCATGACCATCTAAACTTAGCATGCAAATCTTAAAGAATTCCTCCCTCATGTTTGGTAGCTAAATGATTAATGCTTATCTAAATGAATCCAGACCAAGAAATTAGCTTCAGAGGTAATCAAACTTCTTAGCATAAAAGTATCAGAACATCAATTTAAAGATCAAGTGCAAAAACAAACCCAAGACGAGGATCTACTAGAGAAAAAAAAACCTAAAACAACTTCCACCAATGAATGCACAGGTGAGAGAGAGGAAAAGCAAACCTAAGAGTCTATCTATGTATTAGAATCTTACACAAATTAAACATTCTAAATAGGAGTAGTAAATATAAAGCAGTATCTAGAAAGAAGCTATTAAGCCTAATCAGAAGAAAACTGAAGGTAACATACACAAAGTTGTTTTGATATTTGACACGCTGCCTGTCCCCAACATAAGTACGATTAAAAAAGGAATCTTTGTTTTTTGATAAACAACAATTAAAAAGGCATCTAAAAACATAAATGCAAAAGGCCAAAAGTTAAAAGCAACCTCTTCTCGGCCTAATTGATACTCTTCATCATCAAACCCAACCGGAGGAAGAACATCCTCTTCATCTTCCAATCCACCCAGTTCAACTTCTTCAACAACATCATTACCAAAGAACGCATACTGTGAAGCATCAAATTGTTCTTCTGCTGCATCACCAAAAGGGAAGTCAAACTTTATAAATCAACCATGAACAGTAGCAAGTAAATCCACCATAAATAATTTCATCTGACACAGAATTAATGCAGAGTGACGAAGAAAGCCATGGACATCAAACTATCTGCATCACAAGACTACGTAGGCATCCTAACCAGCATCCCCTCATACTTGGAAATGAACCCAAAAGAAAAGAAAAAAGACTAACAACAGAATCATGTGAAAAAATCATTTGAACACCAAGAGAGTAAGAATGAACAGTAAATCATAAATCCCAGAGAAACTATCACAGTAGAACAATTATTACAGTAATAAAATCACTCAACATACATTCTCAAAATTTAAATCTTTTAAGGAACACCCAATGGATTGTGGCATTGCATCAATGAAGCTGAATTATACACCATTGGACAAGCAAGAAAACTAGGTAATTTGTTCACATCTGCATCACAAAGGTCACATAGGAATCCTACACCATGAACCCCCCAAAAAAAAACTAACAACAGAACCCATTTAAACAGTGAAGCATAAATCCCAGAGACTAACAACAGAATCTCAAAATTCAAATTTTTTTAAGGAATACCCACAGGATTGTGGCATTGCATCAATGAAGCTGGATTGAAGACCAGGAGAGGAGGTCCTCAATCTCAGCACAAGCAAGAAAACTAAGTAATCCAGTTTAATTAGGGTGGCTCAGCACCACCATTTCTAAAAATCAATAAAAATCAAACTAGGTTTTTGTTTTACTCTTCAATTTCATTTGATAAAAACAATCTAAGAGTAAACTCAACGAAGCAAAAGTTAACAAATAAAACAAAGATCTAAAAATAGCAAATTTTAACCTGCAGGTCGGTTGTCACCGAATTCCATAAAACTCCTACTCCCACCACCGCCTTCAAATCCGTCCATATATAAAACAATCAATCAATCAGGGAAATTTTGTTTCTTCTATAAATTAAAGCAACTTGAAATCAATGTATAGAGCACCAAAAACTTGAAATTAAAAAAGGGGAACTATTTGATCTATCCCATTAGAGAGTTGAAAATTCAATCTGGGAAAGTCAAACCTAAAATCTAGAGAAAGAGATGGGAGAGAAAGAGAAGTTTCTAGGGTTTCTAAGAATTGGGGAAATTTTTCATTGGAAGAGAAGCGAAATTTTTCTGTTGAGATTTTTGGTGCGAGGCATCTGGGCTTGGGGATAACAAAGTTGTAACGCCTTTGGCCTTTGCCTTCTTTTGTTTTTTATTTAACTTTTTTTCATTACAAGTGTCAAATCATTTTTTTTAATTTAATAAAAATATTTTATAAATTGTACAGGTTTTTTTTTTTTTTTTTGTAGTAATAGAGTCATTTGATTTTATTTACTTAAAAAATTAATAACTTTTATACAAAAAATGTCTTGGGTAAAGTTTTTGTTTAAAAGGATGTGGAGGAACTTTTTAAAAAAGTTTCAAAAAGAATTTTGACTTTTTCTTGACTGTCTTAATTAGGAATTTTTTAGAGAAATGAAAAATTAATTCGGATTAAGAAATTAACTTTGGTATCATCCAATGTTATTAAATTTAATAAAAATTGGTAATGTTTAGCTTGTTTTGGTATTAAAAAAAAAATTAAAAAAAATAAAACAGATTATTGAACAAACACGAATTAATATATGTTTATATAAGAGCAATTTACATAAATGACTACATTTATAGGGTTATTGAAGTTCAATAACTATAAGTATGTTATTTACTAAAAATGACTACATTTTATATGAATATCTAGTTGTATTTGTATATTTTTTTTAATTATACAGATACAATTAAAATTATAGTGCATTAAATAAGGTAACTGAATCCCTTTAATTTGGTCATGTAATTTCAACTTCCCATTATTACATTAACAACTAATGATTACATAGTCAATGTGTATACTCTTGGATTCCAATTACTTTTAAAAAAAATTGGATACATTGTATTCAAATTTTCATTGTCTCTATTATTCTTGTTCAAGCGTAAAGGTATTTCACATAAATTTCTTTAGTTAAATTGGTTTATTGTAATTGTGAATGAATCTTGTTTGTTTCGATTTCAAATACGCGAACTTCATGACAAGCATAACTGTATCCCTAAGATTGCTCAATACAATTGTGTTGATATATCAATACAATTGGACAATCTAGAAAAAAATGACAATGAACTATACTACAATATGATTATCCAAATGTATATGTATTTCACTCGATAAAAAAATAGATGTGTTGTATAAGTATACATTCAAATCTATGTAATGTATTTATGTATCCAAATGCACTTGTATTTTTAGTTGGACAATCCATGAAAAAATAACAAGTATTCAAATGTATATGTATTTTATTGTGTTCAACATTCAAATACAATTATATGTGTGTAATCAAGAGAATAAAATGTATTCATGTATTTGATTACCTAGTCAATGCATATACTCTTGGATTTCAATTAGTTTAAAAAAAATTAGATACATCATACACAAATTTTCATTGTCGTTATTGCTCTTGTTCAAGCATAAAGGTATTTCACATAAATTTCTTTAGTTATATTGATTTATTGTAATTGTGAATGAATCTTGTTTGTTTCGATTTCAAATACGCGAACTCCATGACAGGCATAAATGTATCCCTAAGATTGCTCAATTCAACTGTGTTAATATATCAATACAATTGGACAATCTAGAAAAAAAAATGACAATGAACTATACTACGATATTGTTGCCCAAATGTATATGTATTTCACTCTATAAAAAAATAGATGTGTTGTATACGTATACATTCAAATCTATGTAATGTATTTATGTATTCAAATGCACTTGTATTTTCAATTGGACAATCCACAAAAAATAACAACTATTCAAATGTATATGTATTTCATTTCGTTCAACATTCAAATACAATTATATGTGTGTATCAAGAAAACGAAATGTATTACCCCATTTGTATCAAAGTGATTTAAAAAAAAAATAGATGTGTTGTATACGTATACATTCAAATCTATGTAATATATTTATGTATCCAACGAAATTGTATATTTGAATGCTGGTGAAACTAACTTCTTCAAACAAAACCCTACCAAAATCGAGAAACATATATATGTATACAAATACAAACTTCATATAAACGAGAAAAAAATGCAATTAAAAAATACCCAATGAACATGAATCACAAAAATCGTTCCTACAATCATGCAAATGATCTTGAATTATAAGAAAATTGGGAGGGGGGGAATAATAAAAAAAGACATTGATACATGTATATTGAAAGAGAAAAATATTGAATAAGGTAAATATGGGGAATATAGCACCATAAAACATGCATATTGCATTTATTAGGTGTGTAGTGATATCTTTCCTATTTAATAATTGTTTAATACATATAAATTTTTTTTAAAAAAAAATGACAATTCATGGTTAATTAAGTTTGCTAATTAATATGTAAGTATATCCATATAGCTTAAAAAAAATGTAGCTATATACATTGAATATAAATTGATGTTTGCTATATTATGTAGTTTTTCCTAATTTTTTTATGTAAATAAAACATGACTATATTTGTTGTAAACTAATTGTTTTATTATATATATATATATACTAGATAAGAGCACTCGTGCTGCGCACGACCCAACAATTTCAATTTTGATATACTCTCTTTGTTCAATTTTATACCTTGTTATTTTAAAAATAGATTTTTATTTTTATTAGTCATTTTTAATATATTAAGAAAGATAATTATTATTTTTCATTATTAACCTTAGCAGTTGGCATTAATTACTTATTCTATAATTTATTTTTCAAGATTCAATATTAAATATAACGTAGTTAATATGGATAGAATAGTAAAATATATAGTCATATCAATCATTATTATTTAATGGACATGAATTTATTTATGTTTCGACAGCTACTGTCGTTCCTAATATAATATTTTTCATTTTTATATCTATTAAATCCAATTTTACTTTTTCTTATTCAAATTTTATGTTGCACTCAATTGGAATTTGAATACTTGTGTACATCAATTTTAATTTTATTTAATTTCAGATTATATTAAACAATATTTTTTTAGAGAGAAGTATGGAAGACACTTCTAAATTTGACCCGGATTATTAGTTTCATCTCTAAATTATTGACAACTTTAAAAAACACTCATTTATTTGACTAACTGAACTTAAATACATCCAATTTTAAATCCATTCAATTTGAATTGGTCTTTTCTCCATCACAATTATTGTGCAGAGACATCTAAAATAATAAGTCTTGGACAATTTATTTGTGAAAAAATTGTATTTTCTTTAAGAAGTGTAAATTACAATTTTAATGTCCCTCTTTTTTCTATAACAATATGTATATTATGATATAATTAATGTTAAACCCCAAATAGAGTTCAACAATTAATTGAACAAAAAATTGGCTAAAAATGAGTGAAGTAATGATAAATCAAAAAATATTTTTATTCCGAAAAGAACTTAACTTGATAGGTAGGAATAATTTTAGCTTCAAACTTTTCATTTTATTCTTAAAATAAGATTGAATTATAGTCCAATAAAAGTTTATGACATGTTTTAAATTATAAATATCAAGTATATTTTTTAAAGCTTTGTGTCTAATTAAATATCGTGTCACATAAATTAATTAGCTTGAATAGATATTTAACGACAATTAAATTATTATCGTTAATTAAATATCGCTAAAATCAATTTTAGTATGTCCATACTTTTATGTTAATAAAATAATACATACAACTAAACAATGTTTAGATAAGTAAATAATGGTAAGTTGAAAAATATAGAGGAAAGAAAAATGTATGCTGAGGAAAAAAATGGCAAGCAAATTATCCAAAAAGAGTGAGGTTGGGCCCACACGAAGGTAGCTTTTCATCATCACTTTAATGAGAAAATGGCCAAATGCCCCCTTAATCTATTACCTAATTCTCAACTACACACCAATACTTTACGGGGTCTTATTACCCCCTGAAATATTTTAAACTAAGATATTAACACTCTTAAAACGTCACCCCCAAATTTTTGTTGCCCAGTGTAATACACACGCTTTTTTCAGAGTAAAAAAAAACATAATCATTCCAGTGTTTCTCCACCATTCTTGCCCTAATCACCATTGCCAAATCTCATGTCATTCTTCCTCTTCCTAAATCTTCTTCTTCTTGTTTCTTCATTGTTCCCAGATATCTCATCTCCTTCAGTTCACCTTCCTTTGCCCTCTTCACTACACCACACCATACCCACCAATCTTTGCCCCTTTTTTTTTAATGTCTTTCTAATCATCTATTTGCACCAAATTTGGTTGTTATTGTTAAATTTGATAAATGTGCTATCATCGTTATCTCTGAAGATAGTTCTTTTTCCGTTGGTTCTCAATTGCACTTCTTGATGAATTTGAAGATGAATTTTTTCTTGAGAAATCTCAAATTCTAATATCCACTTTCAATTGCAGTCAAGAAACTTCGATTTCTATTATAAACGAAAGAATGTCTCCAATGGAAGCTGCAATTGTTTCTTTCGAGGTCGAGCTAAAAATATTTTCCTTTGAGGTGAAGAAATTGAAGTGTTCTTTTTTTTTATTGTTCTGTCTAAAATTAGGGCAAGATTTTAAAGATGTTGCTACGGAAAAAGTATCTTGTGAACGAAAAATGGAAGTATGAAAATATAAAATTCTTCTTGTATTAATTGCCATGGCAGCAAACCAAGTTGAAGAAATATTAATTTTTAAAAGAGGGGAATGTTAGAGATGAGAGAGAGATAGAGTGTGAAATTTTATTTGATTAAATTTATTAATTATTATAGTATCTAATTAAGAATTGACAGCTGTTAAATTAATTAATTTTGACTTACTTATTTGTCTCCCACTTGCCAACAGGAAAGTGAATACACTTGCCGTGCCACGTCATCATTTAAGGGTGTCAATATCTCCATTTAAAATACTTCAAGGGGGTAATAGGACTCCCATAAAATATTGGTGTGTAGTTGAGAATCGAACAATAAATTGAGGGGGCATTTGACCATTTTCTCTCACTTTAATAGACACTAATCAATAATGGCAAAAATGTCTGCACAAAACAAATATAACAAAGCATCTATAAGAAATAAAATTTTCCACCAACATAATTGCTCAATTGCAACTTAAATGACCAAAATACCCTTAAAATGCCAAGCAGGTATGTTGATACCAACCGTTATACTGACTCTTCTAATATAGTAGAATATATATTTGATACTGTCCTTTTTTAGTTCGATTCATATAAGCCCTGTCTCTTGAGACTTCGCGAGGTACGACTCATTGGCCAAAAATATTATATTTAACTTGAATTAAAATAACTGAAGTTTAGGATGTATATATTCTTTAGTTTATAAATTTGTTTTTTATTTTTTTTTACTTATCTATTTGTCAAAATAAATATTATTATTATTTTTAAATATGTTTGCTAGATTTTTATCTAGAATTATTGATATAACATTATTTGATTTAAAAATCATCTCATTTTATTGATGTTAACTATTCTAGACATGAGATTGTGATTTAAATCATCACTACTCATTTGTATAATATATATTATGATTATAAAGCAATGTTTGTAAAGAGAGAGAAAAAACTCCCAGGCACATCTCCCAAGGAAACTTTCTGAGAGACCCCCTTTGGGCCTCAGTCCCTCTCTCTGGTGGTCTTCCACCATCAGAGACACCTCTCCAAACCCTTTTTCTCAAGACAATCAATAATCACCCACTGTGATTATTGCTTCAATCTCTGGAGACCCTTCACCTACAACATCATGATGAAGAACAAAATATACTTTAACGTTGGGTTCAAATCTTTTGACGTCACCAAATGGAGCTCGGGCAGTAACCACTGGTTTGACTGGGTTGAAAGAAGTAGAAATAGGATGAGGAGGATTACTATGAGTAAGAAAGTCATGGACTGGTTATGCTATATTCTCAAGGAGGCATCGAGTGACCAAAAGAACTTGGTCAGACGCTGGAGAATGAAGGAGCAAATGACAGAGTTCTATGGTACGAGGAAGTTTAATGAACATGGAAGATACATGAGTATCGTGTCATTAAAAGGGGAAGCCATAGAGGTCATTATAGTGCCTGAACTAGCCATAAATGCAGGCTGAAGAGACATAGCTTTCAAAATAGAGAGGTTCATTAATGGCACCACTATGCAGACAACCAAACATCTGCCAAAAATGATTAACAAGGATATCTCATTTAGCAAGGTTGTTGAGGACAGTAAATGGCACCCCCAGTCTAAGGTGGAGCCATATGATGAGAAAGGTCTACTAGGCAGATGCTTAACAAGCTCTTTTAAGACTGTCGAGCTTCCTACTCTAGCACAAGTGAAAAGATGGGCTACATCCATGTGGAGGAAAGCTTTTGGAATCAACATCTATGAAATGGTCGGACAATGTTTCCTATTTTAATTCCCAAATAGGTTCATGGCGGAGTAGGTTTTACAAGGGGAATGGGTTAGGAAGAATACCCAGGCAAAGATAGAGTGGTGGAGCCCTTTATTTGGTTGTTGTACGAGTCCACAAAAATCCTCATCTACATGGATTAGAGCAATGGGACTACCACTCCATTTGTGGTCTAAAGAAATATTTTGGGAGATCGGCGATAAGTGTGGAGGTTGGAAGAGTACAGAGGAAGAAACAATATTGAGAAACCATCTCAAGTGGGCTCGAATTGAAGTTATAGGGGAGGCTCGAAGAATACCCAATGAAGTCTCGATCTCCAAAGATGGGTATATCTTCAAAATTCCAATTTGGATTGAAAGGCAAGCCGCCTTTGAGAAGATTCCAGCCACCGCGCCGATGAAATTTTAGGCTGAGATCACTGTTAATTCAAAACCAAGAGAAACCCCAAAACATGTTATTGTCCAAAGGGTCATGGATGGAAGACTGACAGGGGAGAGTTTTATCTAGAAGTCCAAAGCTTCATTTGAAATTATATCAGAAATTAGTGCATTGACAGCTGTAGAAAGGTCAACACATGTGAACTGTCATAATTTCAAAAAGGGCCCTACAAGAGCACATGCGAGGCACATGACAATAGATAGAGTGGATAACCTCTCATTAAAAGATTTGGGCCAGCCCAACTCTTTTTCAGAATTAAAAGAAAAGAGAACCAAACCCATATCTGAGTCCTCTATCAATGAGATTTTGCAAGAAATAGAAAACTTAAGGAATTCAGAGGAGAAATCCCCAGGGACAGAAGCGAAAGAGATTCCATCTGTAAAGGGATATTCATGGAAGGTGTATCGAAAAGAGAAAATAACTCCGACAACAAAGCAAAGGAGTCAGAGGCGAGTATTTTAGGGGTGAATTTGAGGGGGTAGACACAATTGAAGACCAACAATACATGATTGATAACTCAATCATTGGTAGGGAGACATGGGAGACAGAAGGAGCAATTCCCATTGTAGAGAGATAGAAAATGCAACAATTGAGCAGGACATAGTTAACTTTGCTTGGGTTCGCCAGAACATCATCAAACTTGGAAAAAATGTTTGGAGCAGATTTCAAAGGGAATGAGGAGGAAGCTATAGAGTTACTTATGCAAATAGATGCTTGTAGACAAGTTAGAAGAATGGAACCACCTAATGATATCCAAAAGGCAAAGTACAAAGGTGCTAACGAATTGAAAAATCTAATTACTTTTGATGTCAAATTCAAAGACAGTATTGGGAGGAATGAGGGGAAAAAGAATGAACAAGTTGAACTATGAGGCTCAAGTTTGTGTCGTGGAGTGATCTTAGGCATATTTATATGCCTAAAAAGCTAATTATTCCCACATTTAAGCTTAGTTTGAATTCAATATGTGTTCGTTTATAGTTTTATCGAGTCTTTTAGTTGTTAATGAGCTAACCAACATGATTAGTTGTGTAGGTGAGCTTAACCGGAGAAACAAGCATGAAAAAGGACAATGGGGAACACAAAAAATTCAAGGCAAAAAGAAGCAAGGAAGAAAGAGGAAGAAAAGAATACCAAGGCAATGTCGTATCCTCTTCGCATCGCGGAGAGGGGGTCTTAAATTATTTCATGAGAGTTTATATTAGGCAGAGCCCTCCGTGTACTCTCCGCATCGCGGAGAAAGGTTGTTGTTTTATTTGCGAAAGTTGATTTAGAGGCAGAACACTCCATGGAGTGTTTGTGTCACGAAGAAGGCTATTGTGCCTGTAATCAAAATTTCAAAGCCTCTCCGCGTCGCTCCTCGTACTTCCAGTTTTGGCCGTTTCGACTTTAGTATAGATAGGTCATTATTTTATTTTTTTAATTATTATTTTTCTAGGTTTTGAAGAACGACGACTTGGGAAAATGTTTTCACCATTTTTAGGGTTCTTTCCTAAACTCTTTTCTTTTTGATCTCTTTATGTTCATTAAACATTGTTTGATCGATTCTTGATTATGAGTAGCTAAATACCCTAGTTCTAGGGCTGTGGCTACAAGATGATTGTAATCTATTAAGTTTTCATTGGGTTATTATCAATTATCATATGAATCTTTCTTATGTTCTTGCTTTCCGTATTTCGTGACTGATCACCATTGAAATAAATCTATTGCCCAAATTGAACTCGGAAGAGGAATAAGAGGGTAGAACATGGGACATAAGGAGCATGATTAATTCTAAATAACTAGAGTTAATTTGTATCTAGGATAGGGATATTCCTAGAAACCATGCTTGGGTGACCATACAGGAAGAAATCGTATTGCTCAATACTTAATCCATCCTATCCCTGCTCAACGATGTAGTTAGGGTGTTGTTTATCGTAGGTGATTAGAGGTCGGAAGACCATGATCATACATTTAACCCTGTGATTCATTGATTCGATAGTTGATAATTACCTATATAAATGATATTGATTGCATGATTCTTGATAAAAGCTGCAGCCCTGGACTTTACCCAATTACTATTTTTAAACCTTGGAAATTGAATGGCGTTTGTTACATTTTGTTGAATTTTTAGAATTAGAAACTAAATTATTTTTTGAAATCTTGAATACACTTGTGTTTAGCCGAAAGTTGGAGAAATTGAGTGATTCTAAGTGTAAGTCCTTGTGGGTACGATACCCGGCTCTTTACAAGAGTCACTTTAATACTTGAGTGACCACGTGCACTTGCGTGTGTGATTTGAGCGCAATAAGTTTTTGGTGCCACTGCCGGGGACTTTAGAATTAGGAATTATTTGATTTTTCTGATTTCTGAGGTTAAAAGGCAAGTGTTGACAACTTGATCTTAGCAATTCATTGTTGCAGGTTATTTTGAAAGTCCAAACTGGACGACGATCAAGGATTGGTATCGCCTCTAGCTGAATAGAAAAGATTTGTGCACTATCAGAGAAAGGCTAAGACGACTAACTTACCCAGTCCCTCTTGTTGCTAGTGAACCAACATCTCTAGTAGCAAGAGTTGAGCAAGAGGAACCTAAAATAATAATGGCTGAGTTGAAGGTAAGAGACGTGACAATCCCACGTCCCACCAATGTAACATCATGCATTCAGAAACCTGAAGCTGGTGGAAGGTTTGAATTGAAGCAGAGTATGGTGCAACTATTGCACTCTGATCTAATGGACATTTCACTGGCCTGTCACATGAGGATCCAACAGTTCACATTCAGAATTTTCTCGAGATCAGTGATACTTACACTCCAGCTGGAGTGAATGTGGATTATGTGAGGCTCACTTTATTTCCCTTTTCTATGCTTGGGGAAGCAAAAAGATGGTTAAACTCAGAGCCCGCAAACTCAATTACCACCTGAAATGATCTAGCACAGAAGCTCCTCATCCGATTTTTTCCATATGGAAAAACAGCTAAGCTGAGGAGTGACATTTTGAGCTTTAGACAGAAAGGGGGAGAGAACTTGTACCAAGCTTGGGACAGGTTTAAATCGATGTTGATGAGTTGCCCACATCATCATCAGTCTAATGAGATGTTGGTTCATACCTTCATTAAAGGATTAAAGCCCAATACTAAAATTCTACTTGATTCAGCTACAGGTGGTCAGGCTTTGGAGAGGACATATGCTGAACTTTTCACCTTGCTGAACAAGATCTCGTAGGGCAACCCCGAATGGAACGGAGAAGGGGTGAAACCTGTGATTCAAAAAACTACAGGTATGCTAGAGGTAGATGTCGTGACTGCCTTAACTGCATAGATTGCTGCTATGCAGAATATGATGAGCACTCACTTCAGCAATCTAGCATTGGGACAATAGCCCGCACAGGTAAATGCAGTTCAACAACCACCATCTTGGTGTGAGATCTGCGGTGGTGGTGATCATAGTGCAGAGGTATGTGGTGCAAACCCGGACTCTGTTAATTTTGTAGGCAATGCTCAACGAGGAGGAGACCAACAGAATTATGGAAAATCGTACAACCCGAGTTGGTGCAACCACCCAAACTTTTCTTGGGGTGAAAATCAAAATCAGGGTCAAGGCCAGAATCAGTATAGACCCTAAGGAAATGCACAGGGGTACCAACCACAGGCCCAACAGGAGCAGCCTAATAAGCAATCTGGTAACATGAGCATGGAGGAGATGCTGAAAAAGATCATGGCTGATCAAGCCCAGTTAGCTGCTGAAGTGAGAAATAATCAGTTGGCTACTCAGAATCTGGAGAAGCAATTCGAGAAATTTGCTAGTTCCCAGAACTCACGACCACAAGAAGATTTGCCAGGTAACACTGATCCAAATCCCAAGCAGGTAAACGCGATAGGTACTCGCCGTGGTTTACAATTGGAGGAGTTAGCTCCTAAGAAAGAAACCCTGAAACTGTGAATAAAGAAAGTGAACCCAATGAGGGTGAAGTTGTTGCTCAAGAAGAAAGAGTGCAACCAATAGTAAAACCACATCCTCCATTCCCTCAAAAGTTCAAGAAACAGAAAGAGGATGAATGCTTTGGTAAGTTCCTTTCTCTTTTGAAACAAGTTCACATTAACTTGCCATTGGTAGATGTTTTGCAGGGTATACCCAGGTATGCGAAATATGTGAAGAAGATTGTGGCGAATAAAAGGAGGCTGACTGAGTATGAGACCGTTCCACTTACTGAAGAGTGCAACTCTAGGATCCAAAACAAGTTGCCCACTAAACTGAAAGATCCGGGTAGCTTTGCGGTTCAGATCACTATAGGCAGAGCATTCATGCGCGAGGATTATGTGATCTAGGAGCCAATATCAACTTGATGCCAACATCTTTGTACAAAAAAGTGGGGTTGGGTAGTCCTAAACCTACTACCATAATCTTACAGTTGGTTGATAGATCTGTTGCTATGCCTGAGGGCGTTGTAGAGGATGTGTTAGTGCAAGTGGGATCGTTGATATTCCTAGTAGACTTTGTGGTCCTGAATTTTGAACCGATCCGAGGTCCCATTCATATTAGAAAGACCTTTCTTAGCTACTGGAGGGCGATTGTAACATCTCGCACCTACAAACCACTATAAAGAGTTTAAAATATGAAAATGTTGATTTTTGGAAATAATAAGGAAATCTGGAAATTTTCTAAGTTGAGAAAGTGAGTTTTGGCCATTTTCAAACGGCCATAACTCCTAGATCATGATGAGTTAGGAGAATCTCTTGATATGGTTGGAAACAATTTGGAGAGATCTTTCCAACGCCGCCAAGTTTACATGATTTCGACATCGTATGAGTGAGGTATGCCTTTCGGAAGTTGGGTTGTTGGATTGAGGAAAGTCCCAATCCGAAATTAAGGCAGGGCAAAGTAGTCTTTTATCTAATTTATTTCCTAATTCATTTTTAGGGATTTACTGGGGTAAAACCTATTTTTGTCAGATTAGAAAAATTAAATTCACGCTTAGGGCTTGGAGAAAAGAGAAAAGAAGAAAGAAAGGGAGAAAAGCCTAAATTTCGCCAAGAACGTCAAGCTTGCGAGTGGAATTCGTCGGGGGTGATCCCTATTAAGGTATGTGAGATCTTTTCGTGTTGGGTTAGTTCACCCACACACCAACTTGTTTCAATCCAATTGTTTTGAGTTGTTTACATGTTGAAGAAGTAAGGTTCTTGAAGAACAAATTGTAGAATTCTTGTTGATTGAGTTGTTGATGCTTGGGGGGTGAGTTGATTCATGTTTCCAAGTTATTTTTCGAGTTAGATTGGTTGTATATTGAGGGTACAGTTCATCCTAAGTGTTTGGGGAAGGAGCTAAGGAAGTTAGGGAGGCTAAGAGATGAAGAACGGAAGAGAAAAGTCGAAAGTCGCTGGGCAAAAAGGGCTGGAGCGTCGTGCTTGCCAGAGCGCCACAAAAACTTCTCTGAAGTTTGGCCTCTGGCGTGTCGCGCCAGTCAAACTTCTCTGAAGTTTGAGGGCTGGCGCCCCGCGCATCTCAGAGCGCCAGGGACGCCAGTTCTCCCCATCCGTTACCCACCTTTTAGTACTTGTTCCTAAGCGATGTATCTATGTTTTCTAGTTGATTCCAACATTCTAAGGTACATCTAAACATCATGAAATCATCCATAAACATGAGATCATGAACCTTGAATCCATAATCCAATTCAAGGAAAGTTAAGATCAAAGTCAAAGGAGTTAAGCGTCAAGTCTAGAAGTTAAGAAGCAAGTCAAAATAAAGTTTCTTAAAGTTTTCAAGAGTCTTTAATAAACCATTAAGCTTCATTTTTTAGGCTCAAGTTTCAAGTTAAACAAAGAGTAAAGAGTTGAGTTCATTTTCTCAAAAAGCTATAAGGGGACTAAGTATTCCCAAAGAGTTTATAAATGTTTTCACATTTGATAAAGAAAGGGAACATCGATTCCAAGAGAGCTTTTAAGCTAAATTTTGAGTAATTATTTCAATTCAAAGAAAGAGTTTTGTTTTTACAAACATATGAGCTAAGTATATTTTGGGAGTAGTATTGAGCACCGATATGGGGATGCGAGTTCATATTAACTCAAGTCTCCATAAACCATGTAGCCATCATGGGTAGTAAAGAATTATACTTTTTAGATGACTCCTTAAGATGCTTTTATCATAGACTAGTGGATCCACTAAGTTAAGCGTTCTATATGATGACTGTAACGACTCGGAAAATGATAGAGTGAAACTAGAGCCTCATATGTGAGTTTGGAGTCGAGAACTTAATGAAATGATTATATTTGAATTTGACCCAAAAAGTTCTTAAAAATGTGCTTCGGAAGTTACCGGAAACTTGT